>JAMQGT020012054.1:90000-130629 GCA_024447675.2 Pterophyllum scalare | reverse complement strand
ATAGACCTTTAGAGAACTCAAGATACGACAGGATGAATCAGTGCAACAGAGCTAATTAATGAGAAAAGTACCTGAAGTAAAAGTATGTAAACAGTCATATTCCAATCCCTGTCACCTGTGTGAAGCACATAATGTGACCTTTCAGTGCAAATGCCAGCTAGAATTTCACTAATGTCAGACAGAGCAAGAAACATTTAGCGAGTTAGTGGTTAGAAGGTTCTTGGTTTGAATCACATGGTTGACTAAAGTCTTTCTTTGCAGAGGTTGCGTGTTCTCCCTGTGCCTGCATCAGTTTCATTGGGGTACTCTGGTCTCCACAGTCCAAAGATTTAAATATTTGGTTAACTGGTGATTCTACACGGGTGGTGGATGCCCATCCATTCATCGGTTTTCTTAACTGCTTATCCAATCACAGGGTCACAGGGAGAGGGGCGAGGTAGACCCTGGACAGGTTGCTAGTCCATCACTGGGAGACAGATGACAGGGAGACCAACAGGCAGTTCTGTTCACCAGTTAACCTAACATGGATGTCTTTGGACTGTGGGAAGAAGCTAGAGTACCTAGTGTAGCTAGTGTGATAAAAACTAAGGCACAGTAGTTTTGCTTTTATCCGCTTCAGTTTTCTGATGTGTCCTGTTCATGGAGCTCAAAAGTGCCACAAAAATGACAACTGCAAAATTCAAGTACTGTCAGAACTTGTCTTTAGAAGAAATACCCATCACACTCAGAATAAGCTGACAATTTCAGCTCTAGGCTGCATAATATAGATACAATATACTGTACAGGGTTTCTGCCAGAACAGTCGTTAACCCCAGCTGCTTAACTTGAGTGATGAGAGAAACAGGCAGACAGAGACGAATTAAAGAAACAAGATTAAATTAAAATATCTCCCTAGTTCTGTATTCCTTCATTTATTAATTTTTTAAACTTCTTAATTTATCAAGTCATTTTTATAAGTGCAAAATGGCCAATGGCAAAAGCATGCTAATAAGATTCATTATCTAACCCAGCAGTTGCAGCTTTTGTATAATGCAGAGGGAAAAAAAAATCCCCCGTGCTTAGGCCCAGCATGTGGTCAATTTAGGCCCAGACTTGTAACACACTGGTGGAAATGCTTATATTAAATTATGTAAGACATACAGTGCAACACATTGCATGTCCCCTATAAGAATAAACACATTTTTAACAGCAAAAATAAATAAATAATAAAAAGGGGACCTTATCACTCTTTCTTCAGGTTGGAATTTTTTTCTCTATTATTTCTCTTTTTCCACCCATTTTTTTGGGAGTCAAGGACATCTGGAGAACAGCTGGTGTGCTGCATCATATGCAAGTGCGCACATGCATGCACGCACACACACACACACACACACACACACACACACACACACAGTTGTTACACAGGGGTTAGGGGGTCAGGAGCCTGGTGTCCAAACACACCATTTATTCTGGTGTAGGTATAGACACACTTTTTAATAGACACACACAACCACAATTACACAGAAATGGACACCCACACCCACACACACTCTCTCTCTCTCTATCCTCTCTTCTATACAAGGCAACCACTCAACCCTCTCTGGGGAGGGCAGAGATTCTCACTGATTTGCTCTGCCTTTCCAGAGAGTGGGGAGTGGTGAGGATTTAGGGTGGGGGGGTTGCGAGTGGAGGGGAGGCACGGCTACTAATTCAATTACACAGATTCTTGTCCCTGTATAGGCCAACTCCCAGTTACATGAATGGAATCAAAACCATCCCAGCTGAGTGGGGGGTGGGAGCAGAGAGCCAACAATGTGTTTACATTTGCGATTTGCACTGGTTGGTTTTGTTTTAACTTGTGAGAGGCCCCTGTTGTTCTCTGGCTGAACACTGGAAACCAATCATGAAGTAAGAGTTTCATAGGTTTTCTGTCAAAAAGTGTAACAAGAAAAAAAGAAGTGTCAGCAATCAGTTGCTATTAAAACTCAACACTAGCCATTCAGTGGGATAGAGATTTTTCTAGACATCTGAATTTGAGGATTGTTAAAGTCTGGCACAGGGATAAGCCCATAAACCTAAAGTGTAGTTAGAAAAGAGGCAAAACAGGCAACACAAAAGACAACGCCAACTGGAAATCAGGGGATTATCCGAGTTGTTGTAAATATACTTACAGATACTATACAGATATAAATGTATGAAGCACATCTTCTTCAGGTCGATAAGATAGAGGTAACAATAACAATAGATAACATTTCCATTACAGCTAGCATTTCTTAAAGTAAATATTTTACTTGTTGCAAACAATCACCTATTCCCTTTCACTTATTAACCATCATCTAGTTGAAATCTACCCCTGGAAAATTCACTGAAAATGTTGGACGCATAAAGCCTGGTCAAATCAACAAGTGCCGAGCCTTCCTCTGTCACCATCACAAAAACAGGCCCGAGCATCCATCAAAGGAAGGCCTTATGTGACACTGAACGCCACATAATCCAAATGCACAAATTGAGTGGGCAGAAAAATAATATCAATAATAAGCTGACAAATACCACATAATGACATTTTAGTTACCGTCCGTCTGTCTTGAAAAAGGTTTATGGAGAAGCTCACTGAGTTTCAGAACTAAAAGTCTGGGCCTTCGTCCAGCGTTTCAAGCAAGTTATGCTGGATGTGAAGATACCAGCTGCCAAGCAGTCATGGCATAGCTGAGCAGCTTGAATCCAATCCCACTTTTGCACTCCTTGGTAGGGTATGATAGATCCTGTACTCTGGTTACACCTTCTGATCACTTTGCACAATCCCCCTACAACACCTAGAGCTGAGGTTTTAATGTGGATGAAAATTCAAACCATTTTGGCTTTGATATTGGCACCACAACGCATATCTGAATGGAGCAAAAATTAATCGCTGGATCAATCTAGAGCTACTGTTACTTTGGTTAATATGTGGCAAAAATGTTGCCAGTTATTAATGAAAAAATAATAATAAAGCTCTTAAAAGTACCAGTACTGCTGATAAAAGTCCCAAAACACTTAGAAGAGTGCTGCATGATCATCATCAAATCTGGGGAGACAGCTATAGAAGTTACTTTATAAAATATAATTGATATGCGCTTTGGTTAGACTAAGTTTCTTTTTTTTTTTTGGCACATTACACCAAATAACAGGTGGCCTCTTGTGCCTTTTGGTCCACTCTGGTTTATAAAATGCTTGCTGATACAGCCACAGGAGTGAGTACATTATTTACAAGATAGAATAAGTCACCAGTTTAAAAGGCCATGTCTCAGTCTGGCAGTCATGCAGATTAGGATGGTCCAACCTTCCTCATGAGCTGCCGACCTAATCTTCTTTTGCATCTCAGCCGCACAGATATGGGAGTCCTCTAATCCGCTCATTGGGTGGACAGCTGCAAGGAGACATTTAACGGTCTCCTGCTGTAGCTCAAGTCATTTTGGCAATAGCCAAGAGCTGTGGTATACGGATTGACATACATTTTAACTAGCAAAAGTACTGCTGTGCCACCCCTTATCTTTTTTTCATTAGCTGCTTTTGTAGTCAAGGTTTTCTAAATGGGTGAGTGTCTTTCTAGGTGTGACACTTTCTTAAAGCACATCTTTTAAAAAAAAAGAAAAAAAAAAGGGTCCACTGCAATTTCAGGACGAGTGGACGTGATAACAATTCCTAGCAGGTAAGCCGACAAACAGGCAGGAAAACCAATTAAAAAGCAGTCTTCTGGCTGCTCAGAGGCCAAGGCACCGCTAAGGAGAAGAAAAACATGACACGGGAGGCAAAGTGACTTACAGGCCTCCGACTGCCTATTGTGGGTGAACAATCCAGCTACTCCAAGCCCAGTTTTTCAGAGCTGTCTGCAAAGTGAAAGCCTGACCCCTTGCTTGTCAGTTCTATTGTTAGGAGGAGGCGGGAGCCGCTCCCAATTCACCTCATACTACATTAAATGCTATGCATTGTTTGGGGAGTCAGGTGGCAACAGAAAGCACAGGAGGTGGTGTGGTGCACACACGCACGCACGCACGCACACACCTCAATTTTAAGATCCCATCATTTGAAGACAGAGAAGTTAACATGTACCACGGCTAATTTGAATGCTCCGACTTTTGTTTTTACAATACAAGAACCATGTTATTGCAGTTGTCATGTGTGCTTCCACATTCATGTTCAGCAAGTGTTTCAGTGTTGATCCATCACATTTCTGCAGACACATATAAAAGCCAACTTTTTCAACTTACAGCCCAAAATGTGAAAGCACTATTGTAGTTATAATCTAGCTGGTCCTCACACAAATTTCTGCTTGCATCCAACCTAGAACACTCTCCATTTGTTGGAAACGCTTGCTGGAAATCAGGCCTTGGTCAGCCATTTAATATATTAAAAACTGATTTATAGGCTAAATTACACCTGTGTCAAAGCAACATGCAAAGTCATTATCTAATTAGTGTAATAATATAATGCCTGTAAGCTTGAGATTAACAGATGGCACAGAACGCTGGCTACAGCACTCCCAGCATTTGCAGTGTGAAAGTATACAAGTATAAATGAAGAGAAAAATCCTTTTTAAGTACCTCATTTAGCATTGTAGTAACACTATAATTCTAACGGTGCATGAACCATCTTGGGAGGGTTGCTCATCGTAATGTGCTCTTCCGTGCAAGTGACAGTAATACTAAACTCAAGCTAAGTTAAGGCCTGATGACCCATTTCCTGCCATCGCAAATCATACATGGAGGAGTCAAGCTTTTTAAGATACCCAGACAAACAATGCTAAAAATTCAAAATGTCACACAGGCAGTGTATGCGCCTCACTTCATCCATTTACCAGATGTGTGTGCTGATTTACAGCCTAGCGAGCCCAACCTGGGTCATTTCAATCATGTGGCTGGATTGGAGCTGAGGTGTTGACATGCTTGCTAACCACAGTGTTAAGAAGAGATAGGGTTGAAAGAAATAAGAGGAGGTTAGAGTCGAATGGGAGAAAAAGGAAAGGTGAGATAAAGAGGGAAACCGTTTGCGGGGGGGGGGGTACAGGGGGCATAGCTACTGTTTCCTGCTAGGTCAGCAGACCGGGGCTGATTCCAGGACAGCTTATCTTTCAACAGGAATACCACAACCGCACCAAAGGCAGAGACAGGAGGGAAGGAGGCGACCAACACTATGAATTCTTAGCATGCTGCATACCAGGAGGAGTTGATAACATCAGTGATAAATAAAGTTTTTTTTGTTTTGTTTTTTTGGAGGGCTTTAGTGCAAATAAGAGTCAAAGATATGGCCAAACCTGACAATTATGAGCAATTTAAAGTCCTACAGTCCATACCATAACGTTACAGAGGAATATTCAAACACTAACATTATTAGGTCCAAGTATCTGTGAAAACTGAAGTCCCTCAACACAATAAGAGCCCCAATAATTCACTGCTAATTATCATCACAAATCTGTGGTCTGTGTTGCTGAGAAAAGGTTTAATAGTTTGTTCATGTGCAAAGATAATTTATCCAGCGACAACATTTTATGGTACCATAAAATGTATTTTCAGAGTTACCAAGCAACCTGTTAAGCCTTAATTTGTTAGTTTAATGATTAAAGGTCACAATAGTTATGATAACAGTCCATTCTCACAGTAATGATACAATAATGCCATAAATATTTCTACTGTAATACTGACCTTGTTATATTAAGAGGAAAAAAATTACACAAATTTATTTTCTACTTTATTACTATTACTAATGTACAAAAGTGGGTGGAGAAAATTACAGTTCTTGATTTGCTGTTCATGTTCTGACTTACTCAATCTATGTCTTGGAAATATTATAGTTATAACAGTTATATCGAGCTTTAAGGGATGCAGGTAACCCTGTAGAACAGCAGGTATTTCATAAAATCAGATGTAGGACTGGTGGAAATGGCTGGAAGCAAAAAAATGCAACTTCAGTTCATGTTTTGTGAAACCAGGGTCAGGCTACAGTCATTGGGGGATTTCATTCATATCCTCTGACAGGTCTGTCTGCCTTAAGCACACGAACTATCTTTTGTGCTTTCTGATGTTAATGGACCAGCGTCAGAGCTGAAATATGAGCAAAGCCTGGTCCTCGGACTTCTATGTTCTATGTGCAGAGAAAAGTCTATTTAACCTAGCGTTTAAAAAAAAAAAAATTATATAGGCGGGTCTTTGAGGTTTTCTTTAAACAGCATATGATTTGTTTGGGCAGCATGAGAGCATGGGACTCGAGGTGAAAGCATGCGTGATAAGCCACAAGCGTGGGAGTTGGCAACCACATTGACAAAGCTATTCAAACTGTGCTTGTGTCAGGTCTGTTGTCAGTGTTGATCAACTTCTAAGGGAAATATCTGGCTCTTTAGCTGCAAAGTGCTCCACTGTGTTCACCAGGTAGTTGCTAACTTTGCTTTTCTGTTGTTTGGTGCTGGGCAGTACAAAGCGGTTTTGGTTAAAAAGAAAGAGAAAAAAAAGCTGCCAGCTGTTGCCATATGGTTCCCTGAGCTAAGGGAAATCCAGTCCAGTTATAATTCCCTGTGGGATCATCATCATAAACAGCATTTTATTGTTAATAGAGAAATATTTATTGCAGCCATTTTAATGGACAGATCAGAGTGCATTATTGTGTATTAAAATGGAACTTACATCCCATAAAAAGAGAAAAAGGAGTGTGTGTCTGCTTCAGGTAAACACAGCCTGCCTTAATAAAGTCCCGCAAGATGAAGGAAATCTTTGGAATGCATGGCAGTCTAAAGTACGAAGGGATGCCAGGTTTCTCAGTAGCATTCACCTGCTCCCACAGCTGCATTAAAAAGACAAAAGGCTTGGCAGCACACTTTACAAAACTCTAATCAAGGAACAAGCTGTATTTGATACTAGGGAAAACAGATCAAAAACGAAAATCCCATCTGCCACTTGTAACTGGCATATAAATCCACCATCCTAACAGTGCCTATTGCCAGTTCAAAATCCAGACTGAGTCTCTGCGTGAGTATTTTCCTTGAGAGCAGCCAGCAACAAATTTCCACCTGCTGTTTGCTTACCAGCCTCATGAACATAAAGAATATTTGAACTAAATGAAGCTGATGGAGCATGGATTTATAACATGCATGTTTGAACAAAGTGCTGCTTGTAGCATGAAAGTGTGAACTCGGTAGGATTTTGCCATTTCAGGAGGAGGGAACCCACGTGTTTCCTTAAAAATAATAATAATAATAATTTTGTTAAAAAATCTTGGCATTTGAATTTTCTCTCATTCCTCTGTATTTTTTACTTTATGTAGACTGGCTCTAATATATCACAGTAACCACCACACTTCAAAAGGCGTAACTTTTGCTTTGAATGTGAACAGTCTCCATTTCCAGTTTGCACTGCACTTTTTTCACTAATGTTCTGCCATGGAAACTACGGGAAACCGCAGCAACCTACTAGCAGTCAAAGCAATCACAAGAAGGCTATTGGTGCAGCACCCTCATTGCAACAGATCTCACATGGCGACAGCGAGCAACCACTCGCAAATTAGTTGGGGAATACACATTTTTTTCCCTAGTGACCCGAGGTTGCCAAGTTGTCACCGGCCAGTCTCTGGGCCTTTATGACTTAGGGCATAATTTCTCTTCATAATGAAGCGGGAAACAAACTTCTAGGTCTCTCTTTTTCTGTCTAATCAGCAGCACTGCATCAGCTCAGTAGAAGTAGATGGGACAGGTAGCCTACGCAGTTCTGTTTTTCTGTTTGTCCCACACAGCTTGTGTCTATGGAAGGTGGACAGTGCTACAGTAACCAACAGAGACCTCTGTATGGATGGGAAAGTAATTTGTGCCATGTTTCCAGCGTGACTCAGACTTTATGAAGTATAGCACTATAGACATGCTATATCTGACATGTATATTGTCACCTGGTCTGGAAAGTACTTTGTTATAATTATCCCTTTACCAGCTTTCTCTGTGTGCCAATCTTCAGGATACACATGATATTATGAAACACCCCAAACAAGATGTTCACAGCTGCTGGGCCTAACAACTTTTTCTGGCAGAAACCTTGAAGTGAGACATCATTCAATCATGTTGTCAAAGAGTTGAAGGAGTGGGCTAGGAAGCCTCCCAAGTAATTTCCCTGGGGGTGTGCTCTGCACTGGGGAGATAAGTAACCCAACTGAGGACAAGGCTGGCATTCTACCCCACTCCAAAAGACAAAATGCCTGAGTCCATCTAAATAGAGGAATCTGACAATGGAGCATTTGTCTCTTTGCCAGCTGGAAAACAAGCTCCCCACAGACATGTAGATATGAAAGACTGTGCGCAACAACTTTAAGCTCAGAAGATTACTAGGAACAATCTTATTTTAAATTGGCAAAGCAGAAAATACTAACACTGGATTATCAAAATTAAATTCAAACCAGGACCACAAGTGATTATGCCACTGTTTGCAAACAGTGGCCTCGGAAATTAAGTGCAGTTTATGAAGCATCAAATCCCATGGTTTTCATTAATTCTATACAAAGAAAACCACCAAGTTGAAGGTAAGACCGTGTGAAACCGCATGCAATTCATGTAGAGGCCATTCGGTGATTTAGAAGCAAACTGTGCAGCAGTGATTCTACAAAGCTCACAACCAAATCTTAGAATCAAACTTTTGACTTAGCAACCACCTCCATTACTGGTTTCCACCACCCTAATGACAACTGTAAACTTGTTAATGACTTAATTCGTTTCCTCAAATGTTTATTAAAAATGGACACCTCAAGAGATTTAGGATTTAAATATCCGCATCAATGAAAAAAATGTTGGTTACATACTTATGCATCTCCAGACACACATGCCTGCCTGAATAAAATTTCAACACATACAGGTAGTACCTTGAGCAGCCTAACTGCCATCTCGCAGCTGGCACCTGTCACAACCAATGTGAGGTGTACTTTTAGCTAAATTTCTCATCCATGTGAAGCTGGTGTATAAGGGGGGGATCCAAATTGTAACCTGTTTATTTAGCACTTCTTGTTTGCAAGTTTCACTTATAAGAATGCAATAAAACTATTAGTCAGTGTAGCAGAAGAGGAGTCTTCTGCAGGTGAATCACTTCTCTCCCACTTCTCAAAACTCTAACAGCAACTACCAGACTATACTCATTCGGTGGCAGCTAATGTTACCACAGTATCCTAACTAGCTGCATCAATGTGCACAGTCCATATCCCAATGCACATATAAAAGCCTATTTTAAGCCATTTGATTAACACTGAGCTTTTCACATGTAATGTAAGCCAGCTGCCACAATCATTTCACTGCCTTTTAAAAAAAAGAAAAAGAAAAACGAAAAGGAGCAATGTTTACAACTCCACATAGCAGAGCACACTCTGTTTGAGTGGTGTTTCGTCTTCTTCTTACTGTCCCCATTTTCTACTCTGAGAGGCCTGGCAGCACTCCCATGTACTTTCCCTTAACTAATAAACAAAGAATGGTTTCCCTTATATAGCCCTTTTCAAAGTCTACAACATCTACATGCAACATCAGAGGTCTGCAGGGCGGTGGGGAGCACAAGCAAGTCTGTCGCAGACAGGAAGGTTTTGGCCAAGGGCAAGGAGCACTGACAGTGCGATTGTGTAACACTCATACATTAACAGGCACTTAAAGTGCTATTTCTGGTGCCATCCATCCACAGAATTTTGTAGTGTCAGGTTGGATAAGTTTGTGAGGGCTACAAAGTGAGACACATCCAACACACAAATATCGGGGGGACAAAACAAAAAACAAACAAACATGGCACACAGAGAAAAGCAAACCAAACAAATTATATATATATATATATATATATATATAATATATATATATATATATATACACACACACACACACACACACACACACACACACTGCTCAAAAAAATAAAGGGAACACTCAAATAACACATCCTAGATCTGAATGAATGAAATATTCTCATTCAATACTTTGTTCTGTACAAAGTTGAATGTGCTGACAACAAAATCACACAAAAGTAATCAATGGAAATCAAATGTATTAACCAATGGAGGCCTGGATTTGGAGTCACACACAAAATTAAAGTGGAAAAAACACACTACAGGCTGATCCAACTTTGATGTAATGTCCTTAAAATAAGTCAAAATGAGGCTCAGTATTGTGTGTGGCCTCCACGTGCCTGTATGACCTCTCTAAAATGCCTGGGCATGCTCCTGATGAGGTGGCGGATGGTCTCCTGAGGGATCTCCTCCCAGACCTGGACTAAAGCATCCGCCAACTCCTGGACAGTCTGTGGTGCAACGTGACGTTGGTGGATGGAGCGAGACATGATGTCCCAGATGTGCTCAATCGTATTCAAGTCTGGGGAACGGGCGGGCCAGTCCATAGCTTCAATGCCTTCATCTTGCAGGAACTGCTGACACACTCCAGCCACATGAGTTCTAGCATTGTCCTGCATTAGGAGGAACCCAGGGCCAACCGCACCAGCATATGGTCTCACAAGGGGTCTGAGGATCTCATCTTGGTACCTAATAGCAGTCATGCTACCTCTGGCGAGCACATAGAGGGCTGTGCAGCCCTCCAAAGAAATGCCACCCCACACCATTACTGACCCACTGCCAAACCGGCCATGCTGAAGGATGTTGCAGGTAGCAGATCGCTCTCCACAGCGTCTCCAGACTCTGTCACGTCTGTCACATGTGCTCAGTGTGAACCTGCTCTCATCTGTGAAGAGCACAGGGCGCCAGTGGCGAATTTGCCAATCCAGGTGTTCTCTGGCAAATGCCAAGCATCCTGCACGGTGTTGGGCTGTGAGCACAACCCCCATCTGTGGACGTTGGGCCCTCATACCATCCTCATGGAGTCGGTTTCTAACCGTTTGTGCAGACACATGCACATTTGTGGCCTGCTGGAGGTCATTTTGCAGGGCTCTGGCAGTGCTCCTCCTGTTCCTCCTTGCACAAAAGCGGACGCAGCGATCCTGCAACAGCAACCCAAACTGGCCAGCAACCAACTGTAGACACATCTGTGAGTCAAGGTGCAGGCCACACTGGCCAGGTTACCGGGCAGATAACATTAACACACAGCTCGGAGAGATTCCTCAGCAAGAGCAGACAGCAAATTAGTAATCAAATTAAGAACTTAACCTTTAACAGTTCTCCCATTTCGGTCAACAATGTAACAGCAGCTAAACAGTACCTGTGTACTGGGCTGTGAGCTTAAGTTGGACTGAAACTTTGTAGGTTTGTTAGGAGAAGTTAGTCTACATTGGCTTAAAGCATACACTAAATTCAGCTGCCTTCTTCACATCTTTTTCAGTGCACAGGAAAAAATACTTTAATAAAAAATTATTTTTGGCCTATTTAGTTATTTTTAACAGGGATTATGTACATTAATAAACATTACTGCAAATGTATTACAATTAGCCTCAGGCCAATTTTAGTCTGTGGTCAGATTTTAAAAGCAACCTAAAAATCAAAAATAATTCGCAACATCAACATTACAATGATAAAAAAAGGGAAAGAAAGAGAAAAAAATACAAAAAGGAAGCAAGACGGTAACAAGCAGATAAAGTCAACTCAATGCTGACAAAACTGATTAGCAGTCAGCCCTCTCTTTAACTGATGTTTAAGAGTGTTGTAGGTGTTCTGCTTTCTGATACTGGGTATGCAGTTCCATTGTTGAGCAGTCTTTACAGAAAATGCACTGACCAAAAGAAACTCAAAGGAATAATACAGTCCTGTCTAGTCAAGCTTCTTGTAATTTGATTTCTATTTACTCTACTAGAAATAAACTGACTAAGTGGTGGAGGAGACATATTATGTATAATTTTATATAAAAAAAGAAAAGACAGGCATTCACATATTTACAAATTTTCGAACTGACTATGCTTTGGTAGAATTAAACAACTGTTATAGTAACAAGGCCTTTTAAAGATTTTCAAAGTTCTGTTATATAGAGACTGTAATGGTTTTAAAGCATTAAGCCTGTGACCATGTAGTGTGACAGAATTGATATAGAAAAAGATCATGGAATACTAATACTATTACTATTTTTTATACATTTTATTTTCTGTATATTTTTATACACACTGTTTTATTTTCTGTATATTTTTATACATCGTTTTATTTTCTGTATATTTTTATACATCGTTTTATTTTCTGTATATTTTTAGTTCTAATTTATATTTTATATTTTAGAAAGTTTGACTTTCTATTGCATGGCACTGAACAAGAGTGGCCCTCCAATCTCATTGTACATCCTGTATAATGACAATAAAGGCATTCCATTACTGTATTTTAATACTGTAATTTCCCTACTGTGGGATTAATAAAGTATCATCATCATTCTATTCTTTTCTATGTACATTTTAGCTGCATGGACAGACATGTTATTGAATGTGTATCTAAAGTTTACAAGATTAAATTGAACTAAATTACATATTTTTTTAAAAATTTCAGACTTAAATGAGAATATTGAGTCTATTAAAATTTGTGCTCATCTACAAATCGCAGTTTTTCTCCAGAACTGTAAATGTTAGGTTCTGTCTGATTTGGTGAAAAACATATACGCTGTTTTAGATACATTTTCCTGAAGATAAGACTCATTCAACCATGTGTTAACATTTAAAGAACATTTGTAAGTTTGGCATTAGTTTCAAGTTCGCCAATGCCACGTACATACATATACAACAGTGTCATCAGCATACATTTGAATATTAGCTTCAAAACATACAGATGATATACAGAGAAAAGTTGATATACAGTCAATATATTCTCTTTCCAGTTAACCCTTCAACACCAAACCTGTCATCGGCAAAAGAACATATTTCAAATGTCCCACTGTCCATGGACTTCTGGCAACAATTACCGCAATTTCTCAGCTTTCAGAAACCATTTGAATTTTTTCGATAGGACAAATGGTTGTGTAATTACTATAATTTAAAGTATGCTTGATCTAACTTCTCAGCGGTAGTATGCTCGGTGTTAACCAGCTGCTCACGGCAGGAAATGGCAGGTAACAGGTGTACCGGCAGCGATAGCCCGGTGTTAAAGTGTTGATACAGAAAAGAGAAAGGGGCTGAGGATTGACACTTGAGGAACACCTACTTTGATATTTCTTACTTCGGTTTTGTAATATCCTTGCTGTAATCATTACAGCAATCATTACAGACAAACTATTTTAACAGACACCCATTTAGGACACTAGTACCTTGGCATATGCAGGCAAAAACAGTCAAGAAACCAATCCCCTTGGGTCCAAATGAACCAACCACTTTTACGCTTCTGTTTTGTTAGGTGACAAAGTGTTCCATCACCAGTAAGCCTCTCCTAAGTGTCCCTGGTTCATGACATCTGCGTAAGATAACTGATGTTTATCAGACTACCCTGCACATCAAAAAATTACACTAAAGGTTCCATTATGTGATGAGTTTATTAAGAGACCCCCCATGAGGAGACACTAATGAGAAGTCTTATAGATCTTTGATATTTCTTACTTCAAATTTCATAATACACCAGCACAATGACAAATAAAAGCCTTCTATTCTGTTCTATCCATAATCAGCCAATACCCCTGGTTAAACTATAAATTTAATGTCTATCTCTATTTAAATAATTTTGAGCTCCAATGCCTTAATATTTTTTTTGTTTAGATTTCCGTGACAGAATGATGAACCCTACATCATTCACTGATGCCCAGACTCATTCTGCGCACATTGGGCGAGGCGCCAGGCCCACAGACATACACAGTTCAGAACGAAAAAAACAGCCAATTCTGAAGTGATTCTTCAGAATCACCAAACAATGTGAAGTGTTATAGTGGTAATTAATTATTTTCACATCTCCAGAGTGTTTTGCTCTTTCTGCTCTGCAACACCAGGGCCATTCAGCCACTCTGCTGACAGGGTGGCCTTATACAGAGAGGTGACTCCCCATGTAAAGCATTTGGAGCAAGAATTTATACTTATGGGAAAACCAAGAATAGCTTCCCAAGGCTGCAGGAGGGCTAGAGAGGAGCTAAGGGGGCTGGTGTTGGTGGGATACATTTCCAGTACTCCCAGAATGATCACTCACCCCTGTGCAACAAAGCTCCAAACTGCTCCAACAACTTCCTGGGGAATTCCAACCAGGGGTTATTTTCACAAACCACTACGTCACAGTGACAGAAATAATTTGATGAGTGATACAAATGTTGAAATTTGTCAACAAACATTCATGTTGAGTAATGGGAACACCATTTGTCCATGACTTTGTTGTAATATTATTCCCCAACTGCTGGGGCAGCTTCAAAGTGACAGAGGAACCATGTCTTCATCTTTAAAATAGAAGGGTGGGTCTGTGGTTTTCATTGGCAGAGCAATCAAATCACGATGTGCTCATCCACATTTTTAATTTTCTGGCTGCAGATTCACTAGCTCCCTAATGCATTCTGGAGATACAGCTTGCACAATGCTACAGCAGTTCATTTTTCTTCAGGATGCTTTGCTGACCTGTCCTTGCATATCCTCGTTCTCTATTCTTTTGTGAAAACACATGAATAGTCATAGTACAACACAGTCAAACTCTTGCTCCTTTTGTTCGACAATGGTCCAGCATTTTTGGTTAAGAGGTTTCACATCTGCAATTTTGGGTTGGCTAAAGCAGACAGAAAACAAGCAATCAGTGGATTGAGACTAAAATTGCCCGCTAGTGTCAAATTTGGTAAAAGCCCGGTATAATTTTTACTGAACAGATTTGTCAGATTGCTACAATACCTGAAAGCTACCTTAGTTTTTAAATATTTGAGAAAATTATAATATGCAAGTTATATCCAAGAGAAACAGACACAAAAAATGTAATCGGGAAATGTATTTAGTGGGAAAGATGACACTTTGAGAATGCCTATAATCAGAAAGAGTTTAGTGCAAGTTGTCATGTGTAAAAACACGACTTCAAAAGAGAGACAGCTGCATAGGTAATTTCTTCTGCAGTCTCTCACTTTGTCTTTAGATGCAAACAATCATCCTCTATGTAATAGACAAGATCCTGCGACCTTTAGGCAACTACTGCATTTTCTGGTTACTTCAGCTAGATTAAACAACCCCCAAGCAAAGAGAAGAGGAGGGCAAACGATGATTGAATTTTACTGCCTAAAGCAATGTAAGATTTAGTGAGGGATCCAAGAGAAATGTGAAAATTACAGGGTGTTACTTACTAACATGGTTCACACGGGTGCCCGGCCACATGTGGTTTCGTACAAAACAGCCAATCTGCACTGTTTGCAGTGCAGTATGCTTATGTACTGGGAGCACCACACACCTGATTAGGTTACATTTCTGCCCTGGTGACTAAGAGGCATGAGCCTCGAGGTGGCAACTACGGCAGCATGGATTTCTGCCAGAGATGCAGTCCAGTAATAGCTAAAGAGCTCAGCTGTAACCCGAAACACATTTCAGAGCAGATACTCTTTCATCCAAGAGTTGAGATGATGGCTGGCTTTGTCCAAACCCCCTGAAACTACAAGCTGATGTTTTAAAGTGAACCTGGATTTGGCCCAAAAAACACTGATCTGTCTTACAGATGTTTATGTAGCTTAAAAGTACATGTATTTCCTGGCTGATTTTTGCATATAATCATAGAAAGTTTAGATTACAACCACAAAAGCTACACTGAGGTGGGCAATTAATTTTCCCAGGGGGCTAGATGAGAAACTGGGACTGTTGTGGAGCCCTACACCAATACATTTATAGAGATAAAATTATTACTGAGCAGAATTAAGCTCAGTTTATTGATGTTGCCCTCCACAGCAGTTCCAGTTTCTCATGTGGCCCCTTGTGAAGATTAATTGCCCACCCCACATAGTGATTCCACAAATTAACATAACACCGAGGATGCACACTAAAACCTAAGGTCACTTTTATAATCATAAGCCAGCAAGTGTTTACACATTTAGCAACAAAAAGCTGCAACAGAGCCCATCACAAGCACTTCCAGAAAGAAATAATAAAACACAGTGCAAGAATTCGGAAATGACCGGACTTCCCCACGCTTCACCTTTAGAGCGCAACGTCATATTCAACACAGCATTATTTTCTGAATTTATGAACGTGACTGTCAAACAGCATGAGAACATCTGCGTTCCAGCTGAAAGATCGACCGTGTCCAGTATTCACGTTTTGACAGAGACAGATAACTGCTGCACTGAGGTTGGAAGCTCTGTTCTTTCAGGTGTAGAACATTTGACAAATCAATTTGGCAGGAGAGTAAATTCTCGGCCCCTGTGTGACCAAATAACAAGAACAGCTGGTGTTAAAAGCCCATATTAGCTGCTTTAATGCTACAAAGTGTCATTATGGACAAAATATAAATGTATCTCAGGGCACAGTGGCGCTCATTTGTTTCAGTTTAAAACCCTGTTGTAGTAGTAAGCAGCATGAGGTTCCATCGCTCGTTTCTATGACAACCATACTGGCTACCGCTGCTCCAAACTGCATGGCATGACCAAAATTTTGTATTTTTAAACCAGACTGAGGGTCATCTGCCTTGCATCACAGAATGCACAGAGCCACATATGGAGCCTGCTGCAGGGCAGCAGTTGTTCAGACAGACTGCATGCTCCTCCTAAAACATACTTCATGTTTATTTATAGACAAAACAGAAAAAAAACACACACACACACACACACACAGAACATATCCTGCCCTTGAGTCATGCTGAGTATTTAAAACTAATCAATTAGGAAAGGCTAGTTGTGCAGAAATAGTTCTTCATGTTACCAGTGGGCAGTCACGGTACTGGCTTCTATTTGTGATGCAATCTACATGGGATGGTGAAGTGAGTGGGAGGCAGGCAAACGAGAACTCAGTGGGAGGTGGGAAAAAACAGAAAGTAGATACAGTGTGCCAAGAAGGCAGCCACTGCTGCATCCATCCAACTGTAACCATCATCCAAAACTTACACAATCCTTCCACTTGTTTGCTTGATGAACTTATAGTATCCTTTAATAGCTGGACATTAATCTTTACTAGTGCATTTTTTTTATACTGCAATTCAAAAGAAATTTTCCCCAGATGACTTTTTCAAGAACTAAAAGTCTGGTACTCTGAGGCTTCAACATGTTATGAGCCAGTCACTTGCTGCCAGTTCTTACCTCGTAAATGAAGGATAATTGAAAGCTTTCTAGTCCTTTCTTTGTCTGAAACTATCCAAAAACTGCACATGAGAAAGATGCAGGCACGGGGAGCCTGTTTGAAGGGAACCTTGTGATTGCACTCTTGTGTTTAAGGTCATACATGCCCAGGTTGGTCACAAAGTGTGAAATTCTGTGATTTTGTCAACTTAAACAAGGCCAGATGCTCATTAAAATGTCTCCATTTAGATTCTGGCATTAAGAACTCCAAAACAGCATTCCCCCCCAAAAAAATTTCCTTCTTTCCAGCATGTGAGGCATTTAATTACATAAACTGAAGTTAGTTAAAAATACAAAAGGTTCTTTCCACAAAAAGAAAATTCTGAGGTTTTAGCCAGAACCACAGGAAAAGAAATCACCAGTTAAATTATTGTATGATCTGAGGTTCACTCACTCAAAAACAGTAACATTTTTGCTCATCAAAAGGGCAGAGGTAACAGAAAAATGCATCTGACAACGTAAGAGAGACTTTTGCCTCAACTGTGTGCAGCTCAGCTATGCTTATGTATGAAGGCTCCCCTTCTGAGCCATGATGAACTCAGTTAGCTGACATGAAACATTAAAGTTGTAAATCTTGTCACTGGGCCAGGCCTGGTTAATTTAACACTTGATCAACGCATCAGCAGCAGGTGGGGTTTAATGTGGGCTGCAAACGCTCCTTGAGTATTTAATTAATCAGAAACACAACAGAAAAACTGATTTATCTGCTTACAGTGCAGCCAACCAAACTCACACTGCAGCTATGCATACACAGGTTGTTAGAATATAGGACAGGAAAGGTGGACTCCAGAGTAAATAAATAAATCTCAAGAATTATAATTAAGTGCATATTTGCACACATGGATTGAAAGGAATCCAAAATTAGAGCTATCCTTTTTTCACTCCGATACTGAGAGTTGAGAACAAATAGGAAAAAAGACAATTGACAACATTGGTTTCACAGAAGGACCCACCCCACATGCCGGCACTATTGAGGTCATACAAAAAGTTGATTTAAGTGATGGACAATTAGACAATCAACCATGCCTGACTGACAGTGAGAAAACAAGTTTGCTAGTCCGATTTTCAGAGCAACAAAACGGAGCCACAAAGGAGGAGAGCAGATGATGTAAAAATGGCCCAACAAGGTGTCCCCAAACAAGGCAGAGCAGGCACCGTGTGTCCATATATGAAAGTTGTAGATGAGACCATTCTGACTAAGCCTGTTCATTAAAATCTTTAATGTCATCTTTAAACCAATCAACAGCAACAATGTGACATGACTGAAACTGCAAATGTGATTAAGCATGCTTGAGGTCATCACTCCCCTTTCACCCTGGCAAGTAACTCATACAGTGATTATCTATAATCACATACCCACATAAGGACATCTTTGCCAGTTTTGTTAGCCAAACACTGACGCTTACTTACCAATCTGGCAACCAGCTCAAAACATTTGTTTCAGGCCCTAAGATCCATATTTAAAAAAAAAAAAAAAAGAATTAATTCCAGGTGACCAGCTGGGAACTGCCCTGGAAACAAACGGAGTAGAGGAAGGGCTTCACGAGGTCAGTGCAGCATTAAAAGCAACCAGAGTCGGTTTACCTGAGAGCAACTCTGAAAAGGGCATCAAGGCATAGTTGTAAATAATCTGTATTGGGTTTCTTTGTACAGCTTTAACTGGTTTCCCTTTTACTTGCATTACAAAGAGTTTTTCCATTGTGCAGCTTTTGCATAATAAATTTTTTGAAAAAGGGGTACACAGATCACAAACACAGTACTTTTTCTGTTGCAGTCTCAGAGGAAATCTTAATAGAAAACTTGGACTTGCTTGCTGTACACCACAACACTACTGACCATGACAATAACACTGCCTGTATGTGTCCCTCACCAACAGAGCACAACAGAAATACCTGGCTGAGAACTGCAAGTGCAAACCGTTTGCCCACTCCTGTGATTCACTGCATTATCAATGTCATTAACCTGTCATTACAGTTTGCTCATTACTTCCTCTCTGTGGTCAGAGGTGACAGCAGAGGCCTGATTTCATCCAGAACAAAGAGACAGATCAATAAATTAGCCACGTGCAGCCGATGAGTAACCCCACAGATTGGATGTGAAGCCAGGAGCATATTTCCATTGCAAGTTAAAATCCCCCACAGATCAAGACAAACTAAATGATGATCACAATTCGTTCAATCTTCCAGCTACAGACTATAACTTGTGCTAAAACTCTCCATTAAACATTTATTAATGTGAGATTTTTTTTTAAAATGTGCAGTACTTTGATGTACATTATGTGCAGAATGAAAAACTTCCTCAAGAACATCTCTGCCATTCTCACTCAGTCTCTGTTCATTTCAGCACTGAATAACTGAACAGTTACTCCGAGAAAAAGAAAAAAAAAAGAGGGCTTTTGTGCAGGACACCACTTTGAAAAACTACTAAGAGCGTAATGGATGCATAAACACACTCTCCAAAAGGTCAGCGCAGTTGCTAATGTAATGAAAACGCTGTTGATTGCTGCTTTTATGTCAGGGAAGCCAGAGTGAGTTTGGCCAGTTTAATAAATGATCTGTGCCGTCGCCGGTGCCAGAGCTGCATACCAAACAGCCACAGCAGATAGTAACAGTTGACTATGGGGCTCAGGAGAATGACATTTTCACAAAGATGTACAGAAGAATAAATGATAAGCAAACAGAAAACAGAGGCTTGGCTCATTGGACGAGAGCTGCCATTTTGAAAGGACAGATTTTAACACAGGGCAACTTGAGCTGGAGCGATGACATTCTCTTTGCTGCTGCCGCCTCCTTATTAACTATAGATTTTTGGGCAAATATATCTGATATCTGCCAAGCATTCCCCACAGGCTATGCCATCCTTACTGTCAACTGGATCATAGAAGATGTACAGAAGATGTGTAACAAAAAACCGTCACAGGAGAGCACTCTCCTGAGGCATTACACACACACTGAAGCCTGCAGCCTATAAGGTCATGTGTCTTCTGACAAACCAAGGTCTGGGCTGCTTTTGGGGGTGGCGTGATCTAAGGGTGGGGGGCATATAAGGGGAGGGTTTACTTTTGTCCATCAAACTGCCAGAGAAACTCATTTGCACATTATAGATTAAATACATCTCTTCCTCCATCCCTGCCCAAATATCACATATGACCTGTCACAGCATACACACAAGGCTCACTAAAATTCACTGGCGTCTGATAGGTCCACTTATTCTAGTAGTAGTAGCCATGTCTTGCATTGATCGTTGCTCACACACAAACTTGGCGCGCACGCACGCACGCACGCACACACACACACGCACACACACACAGGGAGAGGGGTGATCTCTCAGCTCAGACTCAAGCCAAACAGGAGGAGACATTTGGAGATATCACGAGATTTGCTACCAGTAATAATAATAACATGTGATGAGTGTAAAAATATAACTATCCTCGTCTCTCTATGAAGGGGTGTGGCAGCGGAGCCGATAGTCAGCCATCCTCACCATTTATTCAACACAACCTGCTGCAGTGGTGGAGTCATACATTACTCTACATGTCGCAGTTTGCATTTCCCACCCCACGCTGCTCTCTCCATCACGCACTGACCGTGGTCAGGTTAGCCAGAGAACGGCGATCACATGCACTCAGCCGTGGGAAATACGCCGGATAAAGGTGGCAATAACGCCCATTGCACAAACATAAGCCCCCACTCCACCCCACCCCCTGCAAGCCATGTGACGTTGGGCGATTGTAACTGGCTTCATTTGCAGCCTTTAATGCGTGCGTTTCCGACGCCAGCATGTAAAAATATTGATTTAAAAAGTTAGAAACAAGTGCCTGTGGTTACGAGTGGCAGCTTGACTGAATTGGAAACATGGCGGAGGCTGGTTTTCTCCGGCCAGTGCAACGCAAGTTCGGTTACCAGCCGCTCCGTGAACTCTCCATACCTTTTTGACTCCGCACTCACCACACGCTGAATCCTGCGGCTTCAAAGGCCAAGAGAGGGAGAAAGAAAACTAAACTCACCGGGCGACCCCCTGCTGCAACCATGTGGTCCATAAAAGTCGCCAAAAACCGATGCGATGCAACCACAGAAGTCGCCAATTAAAGACCCCGCAAGTTTCGTTAATTCAAATGAGCATCACAACGACTCAAAGACCGCAGATCCATTCAGAAAATAATGCAGCGCAGTCACAGAGCATGAGAGGCTGGGACTCTCACGCTGCGCTCGATCACACACAGCATGCAGTTTGATTAAAAAAGCTTGGTCGGAGAGGTCAAGCAGATCTGCTGCTGGACGGGGGGAGATGGTCACCAGATTAAAGCGATTACAGGGGGTGTAAACCTACCTTCAGATCCTCTGCTGGGGCATTTCAGGCAAGTCAGCCCAGAGAAGATGCACATTAGCCGGCAGCCCCGCTCCTCGGCAGTAAAATATCCTGCGCGGTGAGGGAAATTTCCAAGTGGCAGTCAGTGTGTGAGTAGCAGAGGTATCGTGTGTATGTGTGTGAGTAAATGAGGAGAGGGGGAGATAATCCTACGGTGGGGCAAAGAGGAAATGCGTCATTATTAATGGCCCAAACGTTTTGTAGTCCATTTGGTCAAATTTATACCCAGTTAAGCTACAAATGAGATAGGGTTAGGTGATGGTCATTGATGTAGTATTAATTTCACAAGTCTTTTTTTTTTCCTTTCTGATTTTTATTTTAATCAAACAACAAAGAAAAACAGAAAAAAGAAGGGAAAGGTCGTGCAAACATCACCACCTGCTCAAATATGTTGAAAGTCTAGAAAAGCTGATTGTTTGCTTTACTGTAGGTTGGGTGGTGACCTGGCATATATGCTCCGAGTAAAGACCCCTTCAGCAGGTAAATATGCAGATGCTGATGTGCAAACTCCACCACATGAGTCAAACGTCCAAATCAAGGAGGACTAAGGAAATGACATTTTTGACTGAAGGAGACTTCAAAAATAGACATAGTATGCCAACTTTTACTCTCTAGTATGATTCAAGCTTATAGGACTGCTACGTTTTCTAGAATGCGTCGTAGACATGCTCCATCACCTCTCCATTTTGGACCAGTCTTTCTGTAAAAAAACAAACAAACTTTGATTTATTGTCTTAAATTTAACAAAGGCCCCCCACAGCCCCAGACACGTGGCATCCGTGTCACAATAGCACTGACTGAAGAACTATGGATTAAGACAACCAAAACCAGTCAAAGGGTCCAATCTGGCTTTCTGATTGCTTTGCAAAGTATAAAAGCTGAAGAAAGAGGCCATCACTTTAGACTTTTCACTGTATTTTGGAGAATATCTCCAAGAGAATGGATCACGTCATGAAAGTGGTTATCTGAACTGCTAATTTAATCTGAGCCAGAGCTCTGAATCATCATAGCTCCTCAGCTTTCTTCCTGACAAACATTACCCACAGCCTGCCATACCACACTGACGTAAGGTGCTGTGCCAGCACGTTTCTTCGTAATAACAAGTTGAATGGTTAAAAATTAGGAAATAATATTAAACTTGCAGTTGTCTGTTGGTATGTAATAGCAGTTCAACCCACTTCAGATTAAACTGGGCTGTACTTGTCCCATGATCTAAAATAATGGACACCACTGATATAAGCCATTTGGGGAAATGGGACCTAACTAAAGGAAACCTTATGCAGAATTTAGCTGTTATGCTTTGCAGGGGCCATCTGGGTTAAAACTGAACAAAACTATGAGTTGAGGGACTGGAAGCAGTTGTTCCACATGCTATAAGTGGACAGCGGGTTCTTGTTGTCAGGGCACAGTTGGGTGAAATGCAAACCTAAGTGTGTGTGTGTGTGTGTGTGGGGTGGGGTGGGGGTGGGGGCTCAAAGATGTTGACCCCAGCTGAAGCAGGATAACTACAGCTGAATACCAGACATTCTCAGAGCCGTTAACACTGTCTGTCTCACACTGAGTTCCATCTGCTCCTGTAATCTTTATGCATCCACACAGCTCCAGCTTAAAACACCAGGCATGTTAATGACCATTACACAATAAAAAATGTTCAGGTGGGAAGGTTTTTGTCATTGTTCCATCAGGGTCACAGAACAAGTTTTAACTTTAGAATAAGAGCTCTCTTTTTGTTATTAATTCTGGGATATTTTTATGTTGTCATTTTGCACCCACAGGCATGGAAGAGGAGGGAAAAAATCCTTTCAAGTATAGCAGACCTACCACAATAAGAGCTATCTGGCTGTGGCACTTTTACTTGGATTAAGTGCATCTATACTGCAAAACAAGATACAGGGAATCATAACAGAATGCTAGTTAGGCATGCAATATGCTATTAACACTGTGCTGAGTTAACTGCAATGAGCTGAAAGCAAAATAAATACATAAATACTTCCTCACCTTTAGGCCCACTGAGCATGCATGTAAATTAAAATCAGCCAAATGCTGCCATCTTATGGCAAAATACATGCAGTGCATTTATCATAAATAAGATTTAAAAATGAAGCAACAAAAGTGTGTTGTTTTGTTTTTGCTTTAGATGTTTTGAGTGGGTTTGAGGCTGAAATATAAGATTCAGAACAAACAAAATGCTGCCCCCCCCAAAAAAAGGGGGTTGTACATAGATTTAAAGATTAAACGTTTTCAAATCCAAACTCTGAAACCTTAGATCTATTACGCTTGCTAACGGTAGGTGATACAACAATGGAAGAGGACTGTGATATTAGGTTTTACTTTGGGGTGAAAGCATTTTGAAACCAATACTGCATCAGTTAATAAAAATATATGCAATTAAGTCTGTATCTGTACAAGGAAAAAACATTTTTAATCAAGACATTAAGCTTTTAACAATATTTTGTATATTACAGAAGAATTAATTTAGTCATGAAGCACACACAGTTTGGGCAAGTCCCAAATTCCCCTTAAATCTGTGCTGAACTGAGGCGTTCCAGGTTATAACCAGGGAAAACTGGTAAGACTTCCAATAGTCTTCCTTTCAAATTATCCATAGTGGGAATGTTTTAATGTTCTCAATCTTCTTCTGGCACACCTGACTCCAAAAACTGAAGTTTGCACACCTTACTCCACAATTTTAAAACATTCATTAGTTATAAAAAATGATACAAGTTGAATTTTATTCAAAGGTCAGTGGTATCACCAGACTCTTATTTTCATATTCATTCAACCTATTTTTTCCCCTGGTTGTCCCACCTGCAGTGACTCTACAGTGTATAAGTTTGAGGACCACTGACTTAGAAATAAACAAAAACTATTTTAGAATTGTTTTCCAGAAAAAAATTCCCTATAAAAAAAAAAAAAAAAACACACACACCAGAAGATGTCTCAGAAGCATGGGTGTAGCAGTAACAGCCTTCTGTATTGTTTGAACTGCAGCTACATTTTGAATAAATCTTGCTCGGAATCTGTTTCATGTTTTCCATTTAAATTACAAACACAAAAAATATCTATTCCTCTTCATTTAATACTCTGGGCTTCGGTTCATGTATGTCAGTTTCCATGCCTGACAAACTAGTTCTCCTGCGTGCAGCTGTCTCAATCTTCTGCACTAGCTCCACATCCCAGGGATGAGTGACAAAGCTGAGCACCTCCCCGTCCTCTACCCCACCTGCTCTCCCTACTCTGCCTGCTCGGTGGATGTAGTCCGTGTGGGATTCTGGGAAGTCGTAGTTGACCACCAAGCGCACTCTAGATGTGTCCAGGCCACGTGAGGCAATGTCGGTGCATACCAGCACATCTACTTTGCCCTTCTGGAAGGAGTGAAAGATTCCCGCGCGCACAGCAGCAGGCATATCCCCTTGCAGACGTGCATGCTTGACCCCCATCTCTTCAAGTGAGTATCCAACCCAGTTGACAGTGGAGGACTTGTTGCAGAACACCAGAACTGCACCCCCACCTTTGTCTTGTTGCAGCAGCTTTAGAGCTTGGTGGAGTTCTAGGATTTTGTCAGCACCCTTTACCTTCAGGAAAGTCTGTTTGACATGGGGCATAAGAAAGTGCAGCATCCTGCTCTTGATAACCACAATTTTACCAAGATCTGTTACCTTGTGAAGCACGTCACCGACACCACCTGGAAAGGTTGCCCCAACCACCAGGAGCTGTGCTTTATGACCCAGGCCACGTGTTTCCTTGAGGTCTCTAGCAACGTTGATGTGGAGCAGAATGCTCTCCAGCATATCAGAAAAACTGGGGTCAAACATCGTGTCAGCCTCATCTACCACAAAGAACCTCAGCTCACTCAAATCCAGACAACGCCGCCGCAGGGCCTTGATCAGCGCACCTGGTGTAGCCACTAAAATATCAGGATGATCCCTCCTGAAGACCGTCTTGATGTGTCCCACACCTCGTCCTCCTCCCACGGTCCTTGTAATGAAACCAAATGGAGCACACAGAGCCCTGGACACAGCTGCCACTTGCTCTGCCAGCTCTCTTGAAGGCACGAGAACCACAGTGCAAATCTTGTGCACGCTCTCAGCATAATTCGCCAACTCTTTATCAGCCTGCAGTTTGTGAACAACAGGTAGGAGATAACTCAGCGTCTTCCCACTCCCAGTCTCCGCAGCACAAAGTATGTTGTGACCTCTCATGACTTTGGGGATGGTCTGCAGCTGCACAGTGGTGGGATGTTGAATATTGAGACTCTCTAAAGTTTCCACCAGCTTCTTGCAGATGTGGAGATTATTAAACGTAGCTAGTGGTTTCTCGCCAGCATCTTCATTCCCGTTTTCAGCAAAGTAAGGTCCAACAGCCTTGATATTGTTGATGGCGAAATAGTCACCGAATGATTTGTTATGTTTCCATCCTTTAGAGCAAAGAGGGGGCTGCTCGAACTTTCCTAGGATGTAGCCGGCAGACTGGTTCAGAACAGGGTTCTTGCTCTGGATGAGGAGCTTTCCAGCTTTGATGGTGTTGATCTTGTTTTTGCCCCGAGTTTGCTTCACGCTTTCAACGCGCCTCTGCAGGTACCGGGGGAAACGGATGACCGTGGTCTCCGCTCCTGTCTGACAGAAGCGAGTTTGGCCGAGAGACCGACAGGAAGCCGACACTTTAAGAAACTCACAGCAATACAGTCTTCTTGAGCCGAGAGCCCTCGACGCAACCAAAGCCAAATGGCCGACCTTCACAGTTTGCATTTTAAATACTAAACCCGCTCGCTAGTGTCCAAAAGTAGGCTTACAAGACGAAGCAGTGCAGCTAAACCACACAAGCGTGGAGTTAAATAAGATTCCGTTTTCCTCAAATCTATGAACATAAATATTACAAAAAACTCCGTAAGCCTATCAGCACCCTCTTGACGGTAACATCTCCATGCTTTCTTGGCGACTACTGATGATGTCAGTGGGCGTGGCGTGATGATGTTATGGCCCTATGTCACGTCCCTCCTCTACACCGCCCCGAATGGCAGTATACAACAATTTAGTTTAAAAATTAAGTTTAAAAGGTACAAAGGGTAATGTCACTTATGTTAACAAGGAAACGTTTAAACAGTATATATATATATTTTTTTATTATTAAGTTTAAACTATATATATATATATATATATATATATAGATAGATAGATAGAAGGCACTGTTACCTCACAGTAAGAAGGTCCTGGGTTCAAATCCACTAGTCCCTCCTTGTGGGGTCTGCATGTTCATCCTCTGCTTGTGCAGCTTCTTTCCAGGTAGCCTGGCCTCCTGCAGTCCACAGACATGTGAGTTAGGTTAACTGGTGATTCTAAGATGGCTGTAAGAGTGAATGGTTGTCTATGTTAGCCCTGTGATAGACTAGCAACTTGTCCAGGGTGTACTCTGCCTATAATAGGTTCTGACCCCTGGTGACACTGAACTGGTGAACTGGAAGAAAATGGATGGATGAGATTTTTTTTTGTTAAAAGAGAGGAGAGAAAAGAAAAATCAGAAAACCCTGATATTGTCATGATCCTGGGCCGATGGCCTGGTATCTTTTGTTCTTTTGGTTATCTTTTGTTATATCTTTAATTACGTTTATTAATTTCCTTTTAGGTAGATTCTTAGTTTGCTATTGTTTTAGGTTTAGCTTGATTTGTTTCCCGTTCTTGTCTTCCCTGTGTTCATGTGTTTCTGACATCTGTGTCTTCCTCATGTTATCACATGTTTAGAGTCCCTTTGTTATCAGTTTGACAGTCTGGTGCTCTCTATGTGTCATGTTAATTTTGCTTCCCTTGTTTAATTAGTTAGATTCTGTTCACCTGTGCCCTGTGTTCCCCAGCTGTTTCCTTTCTCCCATTATTACCTCCTGTGTGTATTTAAGCCGTTGTGTTTGTTCTGTTCTCTGTTGCGTCCTCCCTCATGGAGGTGTGTTTTCTTCCAGTTTTCCTTTCAGTTTAAGTTTTGTTTATATGCGCCTCACCTGTTGTGCTTATGTTTTTGGAGTAAATTCAACATTCAGTTTTGCTGTTGGAGTTCTGCTTTTGGGTCCACCCTGCTCATGACAGAACCAGCTGAGCATCTAAAGAAAATAATTCTACCTGATTGCTACATTAATTTTGACGTATTCACTGTATGGCTGTTACAATGGTAAATCACTCATCTGATTCCTGAGTTGGGTATTCACCACAGCCTGCTGTATATAGTAATGTAAGAGACTGTAATGGATTACACTAGGGTGAGAAGGCATGCTGGTCCTTTACCAAACACCATTTGTAGGAGTAATAACCACAGCATGATGTCTACTTAGTATATAGACAGATATATAATGGGTTATTTGTAGAAGGACAATGTAGCAATATGCAATAAAAGCAAAACAAAAAAGTCATTACCGAGCAAGCGCATACACAAGATAGCAAGTATGAACTACACTCATCAGTCACTTTATTAGGTACACCCTGCCGGTACTAGATGGGCCCACTTTTGCCTTCAAAACCGTCTTAATTCTTCATGGTACAGCTTCAACAAGGTGCTGGAAACATTCCTCAGAGATTTTGGTCCATATTGACATGATGGCATCACACAGTTGCTGCAGATTTGTCAGCTGCTCAACCATGATGCAACTCTCCCTTTCTACCACATCCTAAATAGTGGGGAGGGAATTCAGAAAAACTGCAAAGAATTGTGTAAGTGTTTGTAATTTGGCAGGACCTTAAGTATGGACAAAAGGTTTTCAAAATCCACTGCATACTAGGGTTTTTTTGTTTTAAGCAATCCATTTTTGAGGTCATTACTGAGTGGCCACCAGGGGGCCACCTCAACTTGTACATATGGTGGTCTTTGAAAATCTTTTGTCCATACCTTTGATCGTGCAAAATTGTTAAAACTTGTCGCAATGTGCCCAGTTTATCAACTGGGGTTTATCAAGGGGTCCAAAGTGTGCCAGGAAAATATCCCCAACACCATTACACCACCACCTAAACTGTGATACAAGGTTGGATGGATGCATGTTTTCAGAGTGTTTATGTCAAATTTTGACCATACCTCTACAGCAGCAGCCAAGACTCGTCAGACGATGAAACATTTTTTCCAGTCCTCTATTGTCCAGTTTTGGTGAGCCTGTGCAAATTGTAGCCTCAGTTTCCTGTTTGTGGCTACAGGAGTGGCACGCAAGTGTGGTCTTCTGCTGCTGTAACCCATCAGAGTGTTGTGTGTTTAAAGATGTTCTTCTACATAACAGCAAGTGGTTATGTGAGTTACTGCTGGATTTCTATCAACTTGAAGCAGTCTGGCTATTGTCGTTTGACCTCTAGCATCAAAAAAGGCATTTTTGCCTGCCACTCACTGGATATTTTCTTTTTCAGACGATTCTCTGTAAACCTCAGAGATGGTTGTGCAGGGAAGTCCCAGTAGATCAGCAGTTTCTGAAATACTCAGACAAGAACGTCTGGTGTCAACAACGCCACGTTCAAAGTCACTTAAATCACCTTTGTTCCCCTTTCCTGCTTATGCTCAGTTTGAACTTCAGCAAGTCATCTTAATCATGTCTACATGCCTAAATGCACTGGTTAGTGTCACGTGATTGGCTGATTAGATATTTGTGTTAAACAGTTGAACAGATGTATCTAAGAAAGTGGTCAGTGAGTGTATAATACATCAAAAGAAATGGAAAGCAAGAAGCAGAAGCTCACTCATGATTGTGAGTGTTTGGGGATGAGTTTAAAATGGTCCCAGTAAGAAACCAGTGCGTGTGACGGCAAGGAGCCCCACATACTGATCCCCTGAAAAAAAACAGAAGGCACTTTGTCCAAATCAGACTTAAGGTAAGAGCGACTACCATTTTCAGCTGTCTTGAACTACTGAACCCAAAACTAAGCACCTGACAATCCTGATTATGTAAGCATTTACTGAGTTGTTGAAGATTAGCAAAGTTTTATTTTGTAAGAACATGACATGAGCCATGCTTGTTCTAGATGCTGTGTGTGACCAGGAGGGACAACGTAACAACTTAAATGTGATTTTGTGTGTGTGTGTCCTAGAATTCTTTTTTTGGAAAAAGGGGTAGGGGGTAATCCATTGTTGCTTTACTGCTGGTGTGTAAGCTTAAAAAAAAGGAGACTAATCTCCACAGGCATGCATCTAGAGAGGGTCCAAATAGGGGGCACAAGCCTCTGCTGTTTCACCCTGCCTCTCTCCAGCTGTCTAATGGGAATGTTTTTATTCCTGCATTTTGACACATGCATTTGTATCTTCCCATCTGGCATATTATTTTGTGCAAATGACAAGGATATTTATACACTGCATGCAAAAAAAAAAAAAAAAAATCAGCTGTCTGCATCAGTGCCGCTGTCACATCTAGCATTGATTGTACATCAACTACCCTCAACATGTGCTCAATGAATTAGCTCATTGATTGATTTAGTGTAGTTTCAGAACATCACACACACTTTCAGTATTAGAGCCTCTGTCACATGTTGGTCAAACCAATGCTCTGGCAGCAGGAATCCCTGTAACTGCTGCTGTTGAACTTCTGCTGTAGTATGAAAGAGCTAAGCTGGGTATGTGTTAGTCTATGTACTACTTCATGTGAAGTTATTCAGTGAAGCGCATCACTAAAGGGAAACATTTAAATAACGTAAATTCCCAATATATACAAGGTTTTGTGTCCAATCCATGTTTGATGAGAGGCTGAACTGTGCAACTCACTTATCAAAAGTCAATTTTCAGTTTCACAGACTGAACAAAAGAGGGCAGCATAAAACTTCAAGGAAGACTTCAAGTCAACTGGAGTCCTAATCAGAGCAATGACAACAAGTGCTTGCACTGTTTTTCAAGTCTATCCGTTTCTTTCGCAATGACACATGGCAAAAAAAGCATATTGTTTCTGTACTACAGTTTGTTTTATGGACCCTATTCATCATAGATCCACCTTTTCTACATGGCAAATATTGCTTCTAGTCTATAAATCTACTACACAAAAATTAAAAACACAAATTGCACACATAATTACAGAAAGCGCATTCAAACATTTGACGGCATGAATAACTTTGAATTTCTTTTTTTGTTTTACACCTTCCATCATTACCATGAGCTTTGAAATCCTTATCAGCTGACATACTTATATAGAGCTGCACACAGTTTGATATTCATTGACATTTGGTGAACATTGCATGCGCTGCCATGGTGCTGCATTGCATTTCTGCAGTGTGTGCAAACCCCGATCCTTGAAAGAATGACACCTCTGAAACAGGACCAGTGTGGGGGCAGATGCAGCTTTTTTTTCTTCCTTCATAACTTTCTTTACAAGAACATAATATCACAAACCACATCTACAGCCTCCTACACGATTTGTTTTCTTTATCTTCTCCCTTCAAAGGTCATCTGCGAAGATAAGAGATGCAGGTAACCTGAACTAGAGCCGGGTGGGTCTGGAGACATGACTGCTGCACAGGAGAAAGTTCATTCAAGTCATAACCATTTTTAACAGATTATGTAACTCTATTATAATAATATATACAATGGTCAATTTCAACCAAAGTTATCTTCATTCTTTTCTCATTCTTTCTTATAGTTGGTGCTCCAATTATTGTAATTGACCAAAGTATTGCTATAATTTTATTTTACATTTTTAAGGCAGATTTTTTTCTAAACCCTGCTATTAAAAAATCATTCCAAACAAACAACAACAACAAAAGATATGTGGCTGTTTAAAATTTGCTTGGTTCCCCTTTTCATTGGTAAGGCTGAAAAAAAAAAAGACTTAAGATTCCTATAGTGACTTCTATGCATAATTGAACGTATACTGCAATTTATATACATGAATGCGACACATTCACAGTAATTACATTTGCTGCTGCATAGAGTGGTCTTCAAAATAGCTTCTTTTATTTAAGTAAGTATGCATCTCTTAGAGAGAGGTATTTCTGTTCTCTTTCTATGCATTTGTTTACTTTAACCTGTAGTTTGAAAAAGTAGCATAACATTAACGAGTGAAAGAGTTCAGAAAAACACTTGAAACTGTATCTTTGGAACTCTGGAGGGCAGTGCCTGCAATCAACCCAAGCCATAGAAAACTAAGCCGAACAAATCTCTGCTGGGAGAGAATCAGTTTATAAAATGTCATATGATTACAAAAGGGTTCAATTTTGTGCTTTTGTTTTGAAATAAAGACCACAGGAAATGTGATATTGATGCTTTCAGATGCATTTGAGAACCGAGTGCTTGTCTGTACGCCCACATGCTTCTTGCATAGGTACATGTGTGTCTGTGTCAGAAAAGTAAGATGGTGTCGACTGCTGCACATGCAGGATTATATCAAAATGTTCTTTTGGTGAAGCAGGTTTTTTTTTTTCCAAATACAGACCCCCCCCCCGGGAACTGATTAGTGTTATTAAAAAAAAAAAAGTATCCACCTTGATTTTTTTTCCCCCACAGAGTAATATTCTCTTGATCAGCTGGTGTTGTGTGTGTGATCTGTGTATGTGCGTGTATAAATAGGAGGGGTGACAATACAGATTTAAATATGGCCTACTTTTGACAAATTTATAAAGAGATGAAAAAGACTTGTGTATAACTAATTTGCGCTAATATCTCCAACAGGGTGAAAGCAGGATATAAGTGGATACTAAAGCAAATGTCTAAAAGAGACCATTACAGCTTTAGAGTTTCCCAGCCTCTGTGTCACGTACCCAGTACAGATTATCCTGAGCAGACTGATAGGTTAGAAGCACAGAGAAAAGCACCTATCCAAATGATTTCTCTTTGACTGGTCATGCTCGTAGTTTCAACCACTTTTCTTTGGATGCATTCTTATTACAGTGCTACAGTATGGACAATCCACAAAGTCCCATCAAGTGCAATACATTGTTGCTGGTGACTGGTGCTGTGATTTGGCGCTATATAAATAAAACTGAACTAAATAGATAAGGGGATAAAATAACGTGTTTCTGGAAACAAACAAACAACAACAACAACAACAAAAAACAGCATTTTGAACAGTTCTTTGCAGGAGATACTATTCAGTTAGCACCACCTAGATGCCAAATCACAGCACAAGCTCCGGTCAAGTAGTCTGCACCTCTCATTGACAAGCCTAAATTGTCTGATTAGAAATTAATGGGTTTTCAAACTGACAGGCTTGAGGGATCTAAAGGTAAAAAGTGCAGCATGTCATTATACTTACTTACCAATCCTGGCTTGGATTAGAACCACACAAAGAGGGAGGGTTGAGGGCAGGTGCAATTGATGTAATCTAATGGGTGGCAGTTGGAAGAGAGTGAAGGACCAATTAAATAGAGCAAAGTGGCTGTAAGCCCTAGTTGTTTCAAGGTCAAAAGGTTTCAAAAATTTAGTGCCTTCTGGTTTGGAACGTAAACATAAAATAAACATTTTAGGTCAATCTTTCCCCTGTTGTCCATTGTTATATGTATTGCTATGTGTGACAAATTTTCTAAAATTTGTTTTTTTTTTTGTTGTTGTTTTTTTGTTTAAAATGCCAACAACAATCAAACTGTCCCCCAGAATCAGTGTTGACAAACAAGAGCTGAATTGAAGTGGAAGAGCACAAATTACTGACCAAAAAGGTGTGGGCTGAAACTTTAACTTACTACACCTACCCCTTTTACATAAATGTGAAATGGCAACACTAGATTTCACCCAAAACAAAGAACAAAGGAACCAATAAATTAAGAATAAACGCATAAACAAAAGAAAAATTTTCAATAAAACAATGGTAATATATTGTCGGTATTTCAAGCAGGTTAATAAATTAATAACTGTTTATTAAGTCCATAGCAGCCAAGGAGCTCTGTGTATGTGTGTGTGTGTGTGTGTGTCTGCGTGCGCGTGCCCTGTGTTGTGTTGTGTCTGCTGACGTCATCGCTGGAACTGCCTTGTCACGCGGGGTAAGTAAAAGTTGGGATAGGACCTCCGCGGAGAGATAGAGGAACAGATAGGAGGAGGAGAGAGACATAGAGGGAGAGAGAAGCAGATGAACGGTGAATTTATTGTGACAGTTCATCGGTTTCACACAGCGAATATTAGACGCGGGGAAACACTTCTTTGCCGCTGACGAAAACGTCGGGAGACAAGAAAGAAGTAGTGAGGCGGGGAGAGGCAGAGGGGGCAGCCGACTTTCTCTGAAGTTGAAGCCAGAATTGCACTCGTTAACTGCCGGAGGAAGAGGAGACCAGCGACCTGCATTTTTGGATTTGTCAGACGAAAGGAGGAGGCGAGGGGGGTGGGGGGATTAGGGTTCCGAAAGCTCGCGAATTCAATGAACAAAAGTTGAAGTTTGGCGTCCGCCGTGGCAGTCGGTAAATGTTGTGACACTTTAGGATATAGCGTAAATTGTTCCAGCGGTCGACGGTCGAGTGGCGGGGTAAAACCCAAGCTGTCAAACCCGATGACTACTGCAAACTGCCCCGGGAATGAGGAGCTGGACTTCAGACTGATATTCGGAGAGGAAGGGCAGCAGCAGCCGTTAGGCCCTGCAGGTCAGTGTGTTTCCACTGTTCCCAGTGGCATGTTTTATACTAGTAGTAAACTTACGGCACTTGTCGTGTAACAGAAGTTACTCAGTATCTACTGCTACTTTCACTTAGTCTGGCGTCTTTCAGATGCACCCTCATACCATATATGCCTTAATGTTTTTTCATTCTCTCAGATTGAGATATTTAAATATTACATGCCTTTTCAGTACCAAACTCAAGCGTACATCACCAGCTGTCATTAGCTTGTCATGCTAACATAGCAACTAGCAGGAGTGCTCTTATTGCCTTTGGTTGCTTTAACAGCGAAAGTTTGAACTTGTAAATGTCCCCTACATTTTTTTTCTTTTTTGGCAACAGACAGTCTGTGAACTGTTCACCGGCTCTGAAGTCTGGCCTGGCTGCGGGAGCTTTATACTTTAGTTCATATGCTCTAAGTGAAGTATGGCTGAGAATCTCATACACCTTGAATGTCACTAGGCACAATTCTGCAAAAGTAGCACATGGCAGTGTTGTCAAAACTTTTATTCACAAATTGTTGACAGAATAAATGAAAAGGGAGGTCAGATATATCCAAATAATAACTGACTGCAAACATAATCTTTGATACAAACAATCCCTATTAAACGCTTTTTTAAAAATTGTATTGTTATTTATTTAATTAAATCACAGGCATATCAGTAATTGATATTTAAAAATGCAAAGTGCACGGATCTTATGTTGTCTACTTAGTATGCTTAAAAGACATATAAATAAATAGAAATTTATACAGATGTGTAATTTACAAAGAAAAAATATTATAAAAATGATAAAGGGAAAATACATTTAGATCAATTTTATTTTATTTTCAGTGAGGGGCACACTTTAGTGAATCCAAACACTACATTACACAACCAGAGGTGAGGTGGCCCTCAGCGTTGTAACTTGACAAATTCCAGGAAGAACTTTGTTTGGATCGTTTCACACCTCATGGCATGGAGGCTACTTATTTTTTGCTGTTTGGTACAAAAGGGACTCCATACTGGGCCTCTGGAAGTAATAGTGTTTTTGAAATAAGCCTCTAGCTAATACAAGCAAATTGAAATCTGTGAAAGTTTGTCAACTTTGTTACAAGTTTAATAGGTTTCAAGTTGAAGCCTTGAAGAAGGTTTCACACCCATGATGTTGAAATTAGTTTGCTGTTTATGCGTTATACATCGTAGCTGTGCTCAGGGTCACAAATAATAGGTCTTTTATTGATGCTTCATGCATTTACTTAAAAACAAGTTAATGTTTTTTGCATGACACTACTACCCCCCCCCCCAGCCTTCTTGCAAAGGTGTAAATGTCTAACAAAAAGTACAAATCTTGGAGGGCACTCTTTAAAAAAAAAAAAAATTATTCATAATACTTTCTTGGACAGAAATGTCTCTTAGAGAAGAAGTGAACTAAATAGCTTACGCAATGGGCTTATTTGTTAGTAATAACAAATTTATAAGTTATCAAAATTGTATTAGGTAACTATAAATAATAATAAGTGATAGGCAGAAGCTGTTTGGGACAGAAATTTTGGATTAATCAAACTTTTGGATATACTAGCATCATGGAGCAGTTGGTAAATCCATCTTTAAAGAACATGCACATTTTGTCTAAAATTATTTTTAAAAAAACCCCAGAAACATTTCCAGTTGTTGCTAATTTATATAATCTGTGTTAGATTTGAATATTTCACATGGTCTAAGTATATTCTACACTCTTAAGTAGATTGTCATCTTTTTTCATGCATAATCTGTGTGACATGGTTATAGTTATTACAATAATGGATTCATTTAAGCTTATTTTCTAATAGTATTGCTTATATTGTTACTGTTATAACAAAGAGGAAAAAACCTGCCAAGCTACATTTATAATTTCTATCAGTAGAGAATATTTTTGCTTTGAATGAATGCATGATAGTTGACTGGTATCCTGGAAAATCTGCTAAATTTTAAGATACATGGGTCACAAGTAATATTTTGAGATAGTGAATTAGCTACTTATGGCGTGTTTTCCTTTTGTCCACAGTAGGTAGTTTCTGCATAAGTGCAATGTTTGGCCAAGTGTCAATTGACAAAGTTGTTTGCTGGGATTTAATGTAATACAGAGGACCAGCTTTTTCTTTTTTTCCTATTTACTTCTTGTTGCTTGAGGTGACAAAATACCAGAACAGATTTCAAGGATTCGCCAGCTGCAGAAAACTGGCAAGAGGGTGCTGCAGCTCTAGTGTGTGCGTTTGCCAGCATTGATCAGAAGAAACTCCTAATTTGTGATTTAAAAAAAAAATAAAAAATTACAGAACCTTGAAAAGAATAAAATATTAAGTTAAAAAAATCAAGACACAAGGTCACAAAACATCAATTTGCAGATGTCTACAACAAGTATTAGCATTCCCTGGTCTTGACTCAGGTCATGTTACAGTGTATTAAGAAATATTTAGTTGCTTAAGTAGCTGCAGAAAAAAGGTTAGCTTGCTAAAAACGGCATTGGCACTTGTGCGTTGGTGGATTACTTATTCAGTTAAAAGAAGGAAATTTATGTGTGAAAAGGTACATAGCCCAAGTGATATAAAGGTTATGAAATTAATACAAAGCTGCTAATTCATGTAACTTGTGTTTTCATGTTTGCATTCAGCCTTGATGTTTTTTTTTTGGGGGGGGCTTAAATCACTGGCACCAGTAAATTCTCCAGATGTGTCCTTTTCATGAAATTTGGGTAAAGTAATGAGTCCATGAGAGTTTGGCTCCTGCAGTCTTAAATACATTTTTCCTTTGATTCTGCAGGGGAAAAAGGAGAGTTTGATTTGGAGATGGCGCGAGGGGAAAAAACTGCATTTGGAATAAACGTAGGAATAAAGCACCACTGTGCAAGTGGTTTTAATCTGGTCCGTACTGTATGACTTGGCCAAAAAAAAAAGGGGGGGTGGGTGGGGCATGCTTGTCCAAATTAATAACTGGAGTGTATAACAGGGAGTTGCACACTTCAAGCCAAAGCTCAAGTTAGGGCTTGTTTTTTTATAACAACCTGAGGAACCTTTAGTGTGAGTATCTTATTGTTGTGTGTCACTGTGTTTTTTTTACCCAAGAAATCAATTCTTTTATCTGTTATAAAAAGGAGAGGTAAGGTATTCCAAAATAAAAATAAAGCAATAGCACCATATTTTTTTTATATATATGTTTTAGCAGCTGCATAATAGACGGTGAATCAAAGATGCTCATGTTTCTGACAAATCTGTGCATCTTTGTTTTCACCTTATTCTTACATGGAGCTGACTTGTGAATATGGGCTTGTTGTGTGCCTAACTCTCAGCTCAACTGGTTTGTTTGCTTGTATGTTTGTGAATACGATTAAAAGTCTTTGTAATGTTGTAGTAGTGTATACCACACCTCTCCATCTGTCTTTTTATTTCTGCTCCTCTTTGTCTGCTTGTTTGAGTGTCTGTCTCTTGCTCTCAGTGTTTTCTCGTTGCTCAGGAAACTGTCACTTCTTTGAGGTGAAATATTCCACTGTTCTATTCAAAGGCATTGGGCACACTTACTGTAAGGGTTTTCCCCTGATTATGTATGGCTGAATAAAAGAGCAATTCCCTCTGTGGAGCAGCTGAACTAGAGATTGAGAGCCTTGCTTTAAAACAGAGACTAAATAACTACTTTATTTGTGGACAAAACAAATACATTTTTGTAAAAAACAATAATGAAAGCCTTGTTTAGGAGCTACCTCATGGCTTATGGTAGAGTGCACATGGGCAAAAAGTCCTTTAGCTGCTGGAGTCATCAGCTTAATGGCGGAGGGCTGGACCTTTGCTATATTCCCCTGTCCTCTCCCCCCTCAATTTCCTATCATCACTGTCCTGTACAAATAAAAGACAAGAAGCTCCAAAAATAGACTTAAAATTTCTTTGGTAGGGTATTTAACCAATAAACAGTTAATTTAGATTTGCACAACTATGTAGTGTGGCAGAATCAATAAAATGATAAGCCTGTGTTTTTATCACTGTTGATACAGACTGTATATTAGGGCTGCAACAATTCCTTGAGTAACTCGAATAATTTGATTATATAAAAAAAAAATCCTCGAAGCAAATTTGTTGCTTTGATGCTTTGTTTAAACTACAGCGCTCAGGTGTCTTTGTGTATGTGGAGCGTTTCCCCCGCATTAGCAGCATTAAAGTGCTTTTAAGTCTGTCCTTTTCATATGTAAATCATTCACTTGTGGTCTATATAAAGTAGAACTGCAATGCTTTGGTCTAAATTCCTTGTTATTGTAGCTCCACAGACCCCTGTTTTACACCTTTTCTGAGGCACGTCTGAGAGCAACTCGTTTATGATGCGGTTTCTTTAAATGTGAATGAGACATTTCATGCTGCGCCCCCTTCCATGTCGGGGAGCGTTTCACTCCACCCCGTTCGGCTATTTTTGTATTTGATAGCAACGATACGATTATCTACCGGCAGAGAAACAAGCACGTCGAAGAGGCTCTGATGCTGGGGGGGCGATGTAAGGAATCGTGTGGGTTAATACACCCAAAAATCGAACATTTTAACTTGTCTACTTGCAACTTCGGCATAACTGAACTTGGGCTACAAAATCGCTGCAAGAAAAAAATGGCGGATTCATGAAATCGGTAAGTCAGAAGTCCATGTCCTTGTTTAGCAGTTCCACAGCAAATACTGTGACGTAACAGATAAGAAAAAACAACAGGGAATAGAGAAAACTGAACACACTGAAAAATATGACCCAAAAAGAATATAAAGATATCTACGCAGCACCGGGACAGAATGCATTTAAATTTTCTGCACTCCTACACACTCAAAGTACACAACAAAATGTATTCAAGGGCTAAAAAAGTGGATTTTGCATGATATGTCTCCTTTAAAGTTCTCCATCATCATTGTCTTCTTCTTGTGGGTTTAATGGCGGTGGGCAAACCAGCTTAGAGCTGCATTACCGCCACCTACTGGACTGGACTGTAAGTCAGGAGTTGGACACCCCACCCCACCCCACCCCCCACCCCACCCGAATTCTATAAAGTTCTCAGAGGCTGCAGAGGATTCCCTTTGACACTAAGTGGATCATTGCTGACATATTTTTCCATGCCTCCACTGCTCTCTGCCATGTTTGTGTGTTGGGCTCGTTGTGCTGAGAATTTCAGCTGTTATTTTTTTTCTCTACTTCAGCTCCCAGAATGGGTCGCTATAACCATAGACGTATTGCTAGCGAGCACCGCTACTAGCACTAGCAATCGTTCGGTACCGGTAGGGCCTTTTCCCCATCAAAATATTTTTTATACTCTAATCCTTGGTTAGTGACAAAAAATAAACCTACAGTAGAAACATATTTAGGAGAATGTTTGTGAATTGTGCATTACAACATTACGCTCTTGCAGCCCCTAGTTTTTAAACAAAAACTCTGCAGCAGAACAGCAGCAGGCAGCTGTTTTACGAGCAGTCTGTCTACGCAAGAGCAAAGAGACAGAGCCACTCTAAAGACTGTGAGCTCAGGTGGAGCAAAAGTAAATGTTTTTCTAACGTCCAAAAGAAGCCCCCCCTCCCCCCCTAACTACCATTAAACATTTACTGGGAAACAGCTGGAGGTCCTTCATCCACCACCTAATCAGCATGTGAAGAAAAGTGAACTCTGTAGCTGCTTCATCCACCGTTGTTTGTTTCACACGGCGAAAAACTGAAGTACAGAAATTAAAATATGCTGATAAACTGTTTGTAGAGGCTAATCTATAATTTCTTTGTCTGTTCTGTAATTCCATTTAACCTCTTCCTTCGTTGAATGAATGATACAGAGCCGGTTTTACGTGTGGGACACTCTCGGCCACAGCACGGTAAAATTACCGTGTTGCTCCATCATCCATCTTTATTCTTCAACAAAAAACATTTCTTCTTCATGGGCCTTAACAACAGAATTGTGCCCTCTGCAGTTCAACCATACAAAATACACATTCTTAACAATTGTTTCTAAATCCAAATATTACAAATGAAATGTGTTTCTTTTTAACCTTAATTATACAAATATGAAATACAAAAAGAAACCAATATGACATAAATTACTTATAAATTCAGAAACTCTACAAAATGGTGCTTACACTGTTAATATGAAAAAAATAATTTCTTAACCAGTTACTCAAGTAATCGAGCGAATAATCGATACTAAAATAATCAATAGTTGCAGCCGTACTGTATATCAGTATCTGAATATTAGTTTGCTAAAAAATTGGTAAACTATTAATTTAGTTTTGCATGCTTGTGCAGTGAAACCAAATTAATACATTTGTAAACCAATGATTGTATCTTTTTTTTTTTTTTTTTTTTTTTAACATCACAGAGGTTGCACAGGTAGTCCAACTCCTCCAGGATGGTACATCAAAAATGTGCCATTGCCAGAAAGTTTGCTCCGTCTCCCAGCACAGTCTCCAGAGAACAGAGGAAATTCCAGACAAGCAGTTACTCTAGGGGAGCTGGACAGGGCCGTAGAAGGTCCTTAACCCATCAGCAGGACTAGTATCTGCTCCTTTGTGCAAGGAGGAATAGGATGAGCAGGGTCAAAACCCTGTGTGGATTAGAGAAATCCAAGATCAATTCTTGTTTTTTAAAATCATTAAAGATGTTGTACA
>JAMQGT020012054.1:0-82500 GCA_024447675.2 Pterophyllum scalare | reverse complement strand
AAAACAGATTTTTAGGAGTAGCAAAGTTAAATGCTAAGTTTGAACATATACTTAGAAATGTGTGTTTACACGTAGGGGTGGTCACTTATGGCAAAAATCCAAAGTGTTTTGGTAGTATTAAGAGCATGTTTGAATTTTACTAATTGACTAAAGAAACATGCAGTTATTAAAATAAAAATCTTACATTTTAAAAAGTTCATTTTGCAAAACTTCAACTGAAAAATGAATTAAATTTTAAAATTGTTATAAAAAACTGAGATACATGAGGTTGTCTGCAAGTATGCGGTGCGAGACAGGAGATGAATGACAATCATCCAGCTGTGCCTAGCTCACTGCACTAATTGAAGCCAGCTATCCAAGACTAGCTGGAGTTCTGTGATGCTATGGTCAGGTCGAGGCTGTCCTGTTTAGGTGCTCACTTAGCACCTAACTCTTACTACCACAGACGGTCGAGATGCACTGTTGGTTCTTCAGCCAAGCATTCAAATGTGTGAACCTGTGGTTCTTCTCGCACTGAGCAGGGTCACGCTTGCAACAACACATCAGTAAGCTTAAACTAACCTGTCTCCCAATGGTTTAACCCCTGCCTGTGTTCCCTGTTATTTGGTGAATAAATCAGTGCTTGTGAAAGCAAAACCCTGAGCTATATATAGAAGGTAGTGCACTGTTAACACACAAGACAAAAATGTGGTACTGTAATAATTTTTTCTTGATTATCTTGTTTTCATAATAGTTGGAAATCACATTTATGTGAATAGGGTTTGTGTGTCTCATATTGGATGAAGACTTGGTAGTCATGCTTGGTTAATTTTCTTGAACCCTTCTATTTTTTTAAGTTTTTTTTTGTTTTAGTTATTGTTTGTAAAATGCTTTTAGACATGAAATTTACATTAGGCAATTCACTACAATGAATAAATTAGTCTAATGGGTTTACTAAGTATTAATCTTTAATAAGAGCTTTTTGGAGTACTAAATAAATGTACCCCAAACACAGTTAGTGAGTGTTTGAGATGGATCTTGGTACTGTGGTGAGTATTTAGTTCAGGTGGTTACTTGGCACTCTGTGTTTATCCCATAATGTTATCTCAGCATGAGGTTGTTAATTAGGAGCTTAATTTAGCTGCCGGCATATGTTAACATTGGCTTAGGCTTCCATTGTTAAGCCTCTGCTGGCTGATGAGTCTTCTGTGACGGCACAGGAGGACTTTTTGATGTAACCTTAACATAACATTACTGGATAAGATGATAGCATGGCTCTGCTGATGCAACATGATAGTGAGACTCATTTCTGAATATTATGTTTTGTGTATTTTACCTCATGACTCTACATAGATCCAGCATGCCTCACTTTTCCTAACATAATGATTTTTTTTTTTTTGCTCCATATCACTGAATATTACATGTACACATACCCAGAAACCTACACGAAGAGGGATCTCCAGTAGGTTTGGCCCAAACCCAGTCAAACAAGGTTTGGAGCCACAGGTATAGGCCAGCCCTTACAATATGTTTGTGCAAGTCCATCACAGGCTGTGTGTTCAGAAATGCTGGAAACCAGCCAGCTGCAGAGTTCTTGAAGGACCCAGTGGGAAGGCGCTAAAGTCACTTTTTATTAGCTCTTTTGGTAATTACTGTAAATATCAGTTTGAATCCAGATGTTAAAAATGTAAATAAGATTTTCAATCCAATCAATTTTTAAATTTATAAAGCAGTTATTGCCAAATGATTGTAAATTGTTCACCTCATTTATTAAGGTGTTTATTTTTAATTAGTTTTATGATTAAAAACTTTTTTTTTTTATTTGTTACATTCAGTAAAGCTAAGTTGTTAACTCAGTTTTTGCTGTCATGGCAACCCCTGTCATGTTGGTACCTTACATAAAAATTAAGCCTTATGAGTTCCACACAGTGAAGTATTAAATGTGGAAAAAAAGTGTTATGTTATTGGTATTGGACTTGTCGTCTGTGAGCAGGACAATTGATGTCTGAAATGTTCAAGAAACATTTAAAACTATATTTCAGTAGCATTGTACATTTGTTTTTTTTTGTTTGTTTTTTTTGCTTTTTACTGAACATAGTTTTAAAAAATTAACTCTTTTTAAATGTGTTAATTGATAATTTCACTGTATATGTTACAGTTCATGGTGTGTTGGCACACTTGCTCTGGTCTGTTGATCAGCAGCTCTTGAAGAGAACTGAAAGAGGAGACTGGGAAAAACACAAAACACTCTGTACAGGGGATGTAAGCAGAGCCTGTGCTAATCAACCTGCTTGCCCACCACAAAGGGAACCCTGGCTTAGATTACCCTCCTGCTCCAGCACCACATGGTTTTGGCTCTAGTTGGTAACCTAAGACAGCAATATGTATTGCTGCATACGCACAAACGCATGCAGAGGTACACTCATATACCCATACAATATGTGCAGAGAAGCACAGGAAGGCACAACCACAGGCACACAGGAACGTACACACATTCATACACCACCCACTCATTATACCCATAGACTTGCACATAAGCACAAAGAGAGGTCGAGAGAAAGATCTTGGGCGTATCAGCAGGGACTTGCAGCAATGAGCAATGAGTTTGTCGTCTTCTCTGGGGGAGACAAATCCTTCTCTCTCTTTGTAGTAAACTAGGCTTTCTCAGAATGTGGGCCTGCATGTCACTGCCGGTCACAGGACCCTGACACACTTTGTGTGCAGTGAAAGTAGGAGGAGGGAGGGACAAAGTCTCTGCGGATTATCTCCCAAGTGAGAATCCCCATGCAGTGTGACGGTCAGCCAGAGGCCTGTTGAGCTTTCTGTCAAGGAGCCATAGCGAATGCCACTATAGCCAGTGGATCAGGCCGTTCCCTGTGGTTACCGTGAAAACACAGTGGCCTTCGTAGTGTGTCAGAAACATCCACCATGCTTCATGCATCATGATTCACTGAAAGATCTCCCAGTGAGGTGGAGCTATTATTAGGTTAGGTACAGCAAAGCCTCTTAGAGATCTTTATTTAACCAGATTGGCTGTCTAATGTATGGACACTTGAGGAGTTTGTGACGCACAGGGCTTTCAGGAACAGGGCAGAGGATTTGCAACCAATGCCATTGATAAAACAACAATGCTACTACTCCTCTTCCTCTATCCCTCTTCCTCTCCTCTTCTCTCTCCTGACCTACTCCCCTTAAGTGACTGGGGTTTGGCTCTGACAAGGGGGTTCCCTACCACCCACTGATTTCCTTGCACTAGAAGGTTTTAGGTAGCAGGCTAATCTTATCTCAAAGCAAGGAAAGGGCTGTGAGCCAGGTAATGTGGTCGCCCCCGATCTGACCCTCATCTGTTCCCTGCCACCTACTTACTCTGTTCATCATCTATTGGGTGGATACAAATACACATAAGTGTATCAGTAGATGGACTTTTTGACCTTATCTTTACCTGTGCAGTAAGCTACTATAGAACAAATAGAGAAACATATCATGGTATTAAAAATAAGAAGTTATTAATTTGAACTGCTGAAGTTAAAGGACTGTTACACCATTGAGACTGTAGGACTACCTGGCAGAGGGATTTCTTATTTGTTATTGGAGGAGACTGAGGCATGGACTTTTCTAGAGATAAGTCGCTCTCAGCACAGGCATCTAATGGAAATCTAATGGAAAGTCCAACACTCCCTCATAGTAATTATGTTTGGATAAACATAATTACTTTATTAATAATTATGATTTCATTATTACATAATTACTGTTGGGGCAGTGGGCATCATAAAAGTACATGTCTTTTTATTTAAAAGTACCTTTATATATATCAGATCACTTCCATTGTCCTAATACTAATAAACCAGCTTACCCTTCATGGACTTGAGTTTCATAAAAAACAACTTAGTACACAAGTGTGGGTACAGAAAAAGGTAAAGTCAGTATAAAACCAGACTTGTGGCAACATTTTGTGGCATAGTTTCATAGTTTGTGTGAGTATTACTTAATTTCCTAACACAACAGTTGATTACCATTCAGTCTCTGGGACTGGCTGACCCTATGTTTAAAATTAATTCATTAAAGGAGACATATCATGCAAAATCCCTTAAATAATTTTTTTTGTGTACTTTGAGTGTCTAGGAATGCAGAAAATTTAAATTTATTCTGTTCCAGTGCTGCGTAGATATCTTTATATTCTTTTTAGGTCATATTTTTCAGTCTGTTCCGTTTTCTCTATTCCGTATTATGTTTTCTTGTCGATTACCTTACAGTATTTGCTGTGGAACTACTAAACAAGGTCATGTACTTCTGGCTAACCAATTTCATGAATCCGCCATTTTTTTCTCACAGTGATTTTTGTAGTCCAAGTTCAGTTATGCCGAAGTTGCAAGTAGACAAGTCACAATGTTTGGTTGTTGGGTGTATTAACTAGGGCTGCAACGATTCATCGATTAACTTGAATAATTTGATTATAAAAAATCCTAGACACAAATTTGCTGCTTCGATGCTTCGTTTAAACCCTGCAGCGCTCAGGTATAATGTAAATGGAGCGTTTCACCCACATCTGCACCATTACAGTTCTCCGTAGTTGTCATCTTTTTCTTGTGGGTTTAATGGCGGTAGACAAACCAGCTTAGAGCTGCATTACCGCCACCTACTGATCTGGAGTGTGTATCAGGCGTTTAAGAAAACCTTAGCTTTAAAAAAAAAAAAAAACAACTCTCCGTCCACGGATTCGCTTTAACACTTAAAGTGGATCATCGCTGACGTGTTTTCCCATGCCTCCACTGCTCTCTACCGTGTTTGTGTGTTGTGCTCGCTGTGCTGAGAATTTCAGCTGTTATTTTTTCTCTACTTCAGCTTCCAGTTTAACTGCCGTTTACTAGCGAGAGCCGCCATTAGCACAAGCAATTGTCCGGTACCGGCTTCCCTGTCAAAATATTTCTTTATACTTTAATCCCTGATCACTGACTAAATATAGACCTGCAGTAGAAACGTGTTTAGGATAATGCTTGCAAATACAAAGCATTACAACATTGCGCTCTTGCAGCCCCGAGTTTTTCAACATAAACACTAATAATACAACAACAGCAGTCAGCTGTTCGACGTGCAGTCTGTCTGCACAAACGCAAAGAGGCGGAGTCAGTGCCGGAGACAACGAGCTCAGATGGAAAGAAGCTTCCAAAAGCAGCTTTTTCCCCTGTAACCACCATTAAATCTTTACTGGGAAACAGCTGGAGGTCCTTCATCAACCACCTGATCAGTAAGTGAAGAAAAGAGAACTTTGTAGCTGCTCCATCCACCCTGATTGTTTCACACAGGGAAAAACTGCAGTATGGAAGTTAAAATATGCAGATGAACTGTTAATACGAAAAAAGTATTGCTTATCCGATTAATTGATGGAATAATCGATAGAATACTCGATTACTAAAATAATCGATAGCTGCAGCCCTAGTATTAACCCACACAATTACTTACATCGCCCCCTGGCATCAGAGCCTCTTCAAAGTGTCTGTTTCTCTGCCACTAGATAATCGTATGGCTGCTATCAACTACAAAAATAGCCGAACGGGGTGGAGTGGAACGCTCTGCGACCTGGAGGGGGGCGGGGTGTGAAATGTCTCATTGACATTTTAAAAAGACAACACCAAAAAGAGTTGCTCCAAGACGCGCCTCAGAACAGGTGTAAACGAGGGGTCTGTGGATCTACAGTAACGAGGAATTCAGGCCAAAGCATTGCAGTTATTCTTTATATAGACCACAAGTGAATGATTTACATATGAAAAGGAAAGATTTAAAAGCATATGTCCCCTTTAAGTTGTGTTATTAGCAAAAAAGCAACCCAGAAAAGAAAACTGATGATTTCAAAAGACAATTCACAATCAGTTTATAACTTCCATGACGTTTGTTATGTAGCAATTTAGTAGCTGTTAGTATTACCAAGCCCTTTAGCCTTTAGCATAGCCTCAGCAAAAGCTAAATTCCTGATTTGCGGTGATGGCTTACGCTCCATGTTCATAGTATGGCAAGAAGACAGTGCTAGATTAATTGATTGCAATGTTTTTTTCCTGAGCTGCATGGTGTTAAGCAGCAGCACCACCTTGGAGAAGGAAGAGGAAGACACATTGTCTTAGACTACTGTCTTTTTTCCATTAGCTGTCTTCGTTCATATCCCCCCCCCCCTCTCTCTTTTTAAAATTTAAATAATTATGATAATTAACTCAAATCGCACTCTACTCAGAAAGAGGGCATCTGTTAAGTGCAGTGATATTTATGTATCTGCTCTCACCTCCCCCCTATTTCTCTGTAATCTTCATTGTTTTTTTTTGGTTTTTTTAAAGGAAGTGTTAGTGGAGAGTGTAAATATATATCCTTTTTGGCCAGGTGCTTAGATTAAAGAAAAAAGTTCTTTTAAACTGCAAATATATATATATATATATTTTAAATTAAACCTTAATTTAACCATTGAAAAAATGACTCTTAAAAGGAACCATTTTGCAAGAATTTCCTAGACAAATTAGGCAGTAATTCAGTCAGAAGTGGTTACATAGACTTATAACCAAGCCATAAATGCACAAAATAAGTACATGCATACACAAAGGCCATCCAAAACTTTCAAGCTAAGGATAAAACATCAGAATGAATACAAAGTATTTTTTTAGGCAAGTGTTAGTTGATATTGGGAGACACAAAGATACTTTTGAAAAGTATTTACACTAATCATCATTAATGTGCATAGTTAACATTTTGCAGACAAGATAGAAAAACAAAAAGTGCAGTGGATTAAGCTAGTGTCACTGAAATTATAGGCTTGTAAGTTTCAGTATTCTGTCATTTCCCAATTGAGGTTGTCAGTGAAATTGTTTTGGTTTTTTTTGTAAATTTGCACAGCTTCCTTCTTCCTCTTCTTCGTTGCTGTCCTTCTTTTGCTCTGTCTGTCAGATGTTGTTGTCAGAGGATCCACTGCTGGGTCTTGTGACAAGCAGGCAGGGCCAGTGAGAAGCCGAGTGGCTATAAATAAAAAGTTTGCTGCTGCTGCCACTTTTGTTGCTGTTGGACACAGATGGCAGGCAAAATCATGGATGCACACTCTCTTTCCAAAATTATTTTTGCTTTTCACAAACTTCTTCAAAACTGGCATTGGTGTCTGGTTTGACAAAGCTGTCATACTGTTGTTATCAGTCTATCACTTAAAGAGGAAATATTATGAGAAGTGCAAATTTAAGGCCCTCTAGCTGTGTTTGACAATGTAACAAAGATTTTAGGTTTGTTACAGTGTTGATTCCAGTTTCACATTTAACAAAGTTGTATTTTTAGACAGGTAGGTACATCTAAGGTATATGGGGAAGTGTTGTGTAATAATTTCACAACCTTATCCTGTACAGGCTACACTGTGGTTTTAGCTAAGTTTACTTGTTGACTTTTTAGCTTGAATGTTTTGCAGTTCTGTAAGGGATGTAAAATTATTTTTTGTGGTAAAATAGAGTACAAAATTTTGAGTTTTGAAGCTGCTTCTTCAATCTTTGACCATGGCCAAGAAGTTTCATAGTTGCCTCGTAGATTTAGCTAGTTCAAGTATATAATCAACTAGTAATAAGGAGCCCTTAAAATATGTATTTTACAAGCACACATGAAGCAAGCCAACAGCACTAACAAAGCAGTAATGATTCTGAATGTGTCACCACAACAACTGGTGCAACTATCCATGTAAAGTTAGAGGGAGGGGCCATGCTTAGTGTTTCAACTGATAAGCCAGGCTTGAGGTTGGTAGATGTTGCATGCTAATATCTGCATGCAGAGGTTAGATTTCAAATTCTCATGGTCATCCTCTCAAAATGAGCCAACACTTGGCTTTCCTGCATGTCATACTGAATTAGTATCTAATAACCAGGAGGACCTGCAATGTAAATATTAACACTGAGTCCCGTTGCTTTCAGTGCAGTCTTTTTCCTTTTGCATCTAACCAAGAATTCAAAACTTTGTTCAACTAAGACTTGTTATTGAGTCATTTTTGGTTGACTGCTAGAAGACAGCCCTACTGCAAAATGCATAAAAGTTGTCACAAGTAAAACTTGGCATATTTGCATTAAAAAAAAAAAAGTTACAAGTATCTCTTCAAGTACAACACAAGTGAAACACTGAAAAGATTTTGGGGTGGGGTGGTGGGTGGGGGAGGGGGTATTCCACAAGCAGCAGTAGAGAATAGCAGTGGAAGTTTATCAATAAACTCTAACCAAATAGTGCCAATGCACACAATTGGCTCTCATCTATTTGTTTGTGTGTGTGGGTGTTTGTGTGTGTACATGCTGGCTGTGCCGGATGACCTTTGGTATAAATAGCCTGCCGGCACTAGTTGTGATGACAGCCGACAGCACGCACCGTTGTGTGAACTTGTTTCCTGAGTAGAGCTGTTCACTGGTTATCCCTCTTGGAATGATGCCTGTATGACTGTCTGCTACCCAGCAACACCCTGGCATCTAATTTCCTGAAATTGGACTCAAGTGCACAAACTCAGGACATAACCACACAAATTACCACATAACTGCATTTTACTTAATTTGGCCATCCAGAAGAGGCTCATGTGTAGCCCTGGTGTAATGGAGAGTTGTTTGAAAGCAGGAGTGAAATAAGCTAAATACACTATTAGTAGGAGGACTGTATCGGTAGCAAGTGGACACAATGCATCTCTTCTTATTCCTTTTAAATATAACAGACAATTTAACAGGCGAGGAGGCCAGGGGCAAATATCCTCACCTCAAAAATTTTCAGTGTCTTGGTTCTTTTGATGTTTGCATTTTAACTGTAGGGGCTGTAGTCTTCAGTTTGGTCATTTTTGCAGCTGCAGTGCGTACCTTTGTCCACTTAAGCACACAGATCTTTAAATAAATCAATGACTGAATGGCTATTTTCTAGTAAAAATTTATTTTTTTTCATTAACCTAGTTAAGTCATACTAAGGAAATTAAAGGGGGGAACCCCCCCCCAAAAAAATAACAGACACACAGTGCTGTACCCTAATCTTCTTTCTTTTCTTCTCCTAGATCTGGAACCTGATGACAACACATCATTTTACATCCTGAATGTGGGCCAGCCCCAATCTGTTGTCACTAACCACCAGTCTATTGGCTTGCCTCGTCACGGCAATGTGTCTCACTCCCCGGTCATCAACACTGCTCCACGCCTTCAGACACAAAAACCAGGATCTGAGCCCCCAAGCTATGAAGCACAAGACTCCAAGTATGGTACCTCCCCTCTGTTGCCCTCTGCTCCCGTGGAGGCACCAAAGGCCTTTGAGTGCCCAAGTATCCAGATCACATCCATCTCCCCGAGCTGCCCGCAGGAGATGGATGCCAGTGAAGATGATCTAAGGGCCAATGGCCCTGATGGAGACTACCACAGTGACAGGCCCTTGTCCAGAGACCACCTGTATTTGCCGCTGGACCACTCGTACCGGGACTCTTCTCTCAGCCCCAGCCCATGCAGCAGCCTCTCATCTAGGAGCTGGTTCTCTGATGCCTCCTCTTGTGAATCATTTTCACATGTCTATGATGATGTTGACTCAGAGCTGAATGAAGCAGCAGCCCGGTTTACTCTGGGCTCCCCTCTTACTTCTCCGGGCTGTCCCTCCCCTCAAACTGGGGGTGGTGGAGTTATGGAAGAGCAGCCCCACTGGCAGCACCATCATCCTGCATTTGTGCAACACTCCCACTCCATCAGCTTGTCTCCCCGACAGTCCCCCTGCCACTCGCCACGCACCAGTGTCACTGATGAAAATTGGCTCAGCCCGCGCCCGCCTTCCAGGCCTTCCTCACGTCCCACCTCACCCTGTGGGAAGAGGCGTCACTCTAGTGCTGACATCTGCTATCCCGGCTCTTTATCTCCTCATCACTCACCCACACCCACACCAGGACCTTCACCTAGGGGCAGCGTGACAGAGGACACTTGGATTATCAGTCCTCCTGTAGGCATGTCACCCTTTCAGTGCTGCCCATCGGAGGCAGACATCCCTTCCAAGACGAGGAAGACCTCACAGGACAGAACAACTATGCAGACTGGTAAAGGGGATCTGGGACTAGATGATCAGGGAAATATGTCTCCTAATCTAGACTCCCCTTCAGACGAGGTCTTGCACAGCTTGAAGAAGGATGGGCCTGCTGAACAGTTCCTCTCAGTGCCCTCACACTTCTCATGGAATAAACCCAAGCCTGGTCATACACCTATATTCAGGTAAATATGTTGACGTTAAAGGAAAACAAGCTGAAAGAAGTGGACAATTGTCTCATAACAATTTAATTTCAAATCTATTCAAATGCTATGGAAGCATCAGTGGAAGATACAGTGTCTGGAATTTTCTTTTATTTTTTCAGTTGAGAGCAAGGGCTAATTTTCCAACTTGTTACAAAAACTTTATTTTGCAATCTGTTTGTTATGTTTTACTTACTGTTTGTCTTAGAGAAAAGCCTTTTCAAACATGGGATACCAGGGTTTTTCCTGGCTGAAAACTAGCATTTGGGTAGTGACTACACATGTAAGCAATACTGGTCCCATGGACTGGATATAAAGGAAAAAGCAAAGACACTGTGTTACCTTTTCTAATATTTTTGGACACTTTATGAAGTAGAATGAATTTTAAGCTTTAGTAAATTAAAAAAAGTTGAAGCATTTTTAGCACAGTCCTGGTGAATTTTCTTTGGTGGAAGGCCAAAACCTGTTTAGTGGGCACCAAGAGTTTTTATATGAATGAGAAACCCTGGATACTTGACACTGCTTACTTCATTCCTCTGCATTTTGTCATTTAGCCTTGGGTAACTTCATGTCCCTTGTGGCTTAATTTAGGTGGAGTCATTCTACACATCCTCAGTATTTTCTGTGTTCAAAATACTTGTTGGACTTATTTAAATGGACTACTTCTTATGTAGCGCTTTTCTACTCTAGTTGAGCACTCAAAGCGCTTTATACAACACATTTGCACTCACCCATTCACACACACATTCATACAAGCACTTTTTTCTGTATCTAAGTGCTTTCTATCTAACATTCACATGCCAATGATACATCGGGAGCAACTCGGGGTTCAATATTTTGCCCAAGGATACTTTTGCATGCAGACTGGAGCAGCCAGGAATCAAAAGACCAACCTTCCAATTACTAGATGACCTGCTCTACCTCCTGAGCTACAACTTATGGCATTGTCATTATCAAATTGAGTAAAATGTAGCCATATTTTTGGACATTTAGGACTTTCTGCTATTGTTGCTAAGGGCAGAGTCTCTCTCTCTTGCTACCTCTCTGTAGTTCCTGGTGCTGCCCTTGAGAGAGAGTGGTAGGCTACCTAGCCCCTTACAGAGGGGATTTGGAATAGCAAAAATAAGTAATAAACTAAGGCCTTTGCAAACTAGAAAAGGATTTGCTTACAAAAAAGCTTTTGTGTACATATTATCAGTGTTTAGGGCATTCTCTAGCAAGATCAGCAACTGATTGCTTTTGTAAGTTTTATTAAAAAAATTGGCCTGGGTGCTCAGTCGTACATATTAGAGGAATAGTGTCTGTGGATGGCATCCAAAATTGGCATGTGATATGTTGATAGCTGCCCCTTTATCAGCATTTTGTGAATTATTAATGTGATTGCCACTTTGTAAAACAGAATGTTGTTAATCTTAAGAACACTTCATAGGCCAAGGTTAATCCAGTGACCTGAGTGGTGAATGTTTTTATCAGTGTTGCAAGCTGTCATAAAGTTTGAAAACCTTTTTTGATCTAAGAGAACTGTAAACACTGCAGTGTAGTAAATTTGTATCAGAGTGCATGTTCTATGAATAATAGGCCTGTGGATGGGACTCTGCAGACCAATGGGCCTCAATGGGGCAACTTTGAGTTGCATATCAGCATTACAAATCTGATTTAGTTTCACCATAGGGTAGCACAAGTTTACGTAAGTGTGTGGAGAGAAACACAGCAGCACATGCGTTTAAAACCTACAAACATACACAGGCATGTGAGGAGATGCATGCTGTCTGTTCTCCAATGTGTGCAGCAGATGAAGACATGGCCTTGTTTATGTGTACTGGCCCCTAGCACTGTAAATCAGCACAGGACACATATGGCAGGGGGGGGGGGTGCGCAGACACATGCGTAGGCATAACACAAATGCTTGCTCATGTAGCCCTTAACACCATCACAATGATAATGGGGTCAGATTTACAATGAGTCACAATTTGATTTTTTGACTTTCTAACGCCCCTTTCAGACATGGGACATTTGACATTAGAGGCTTCATAAAGCTATTAAAGTGACAATATTTATGCAGGTCACTTTACGTAAATGTTCTTCACAGCTCCATTCAGACATTCCCATGATATCCCATTTGTTTATCATTTTGGCATAAATGAAAACTTCAGATGAGACTTCTGACCCTTTTTGCGTTTTGAAAGGCACTTGTTAACATCCTTGTGTCAGTAGTAGTGCTTTGAACAGATGGACCAGATGGAATGGAAAAATTAGCAGGTAGTTCAGACATTTGCTCTGACATGCTTTACTTCCTGAGCTGTTTGCAGTGACAAATTGACGCCGTTCTTGGCATAAGCTTTATTTTAGGCAAAAGGTCAGTTTTATTTAATGGCAAATGTAATGTGTGCAGCTCCACTCCGAAAACAGCAACAACACTAGCTTAGGCTACATTTTGTTAGCAAAAAAATTGAAGTAACAGGGAGGAGAAATAGGAAAATAATGGAATAACCGTGGTAAAAATTTATTTTGAATTGAAGGCATCAGCAGAGGTGGCATTATTGTTTGAAGGTCATACATTGAATGCTTACTGCTGTATCGTGAATCTGCCAATTAAGATGTGCTGATTTCAAGTAAGCCTTTGCAAATTAACTTGTAAAATGTTACCGGACCTTGCAGTTTTGCAGATTGTGTGGATTGCAAAATGACCTCGTTCATTAAAGGGAAAACATGAAAGTGGGACTGTGAAGGCTATAGCCAAGACTAGGTTGTGAGAATGTGATTGCATGTACTCTATGGATTAGACATTTGAGAAAGGTTATGCTATGTCAAAACAGAGGCCACTGCCCTGCTTCGTCACAAGCTCATATTTCCTCTGTCCTCCTCTGCTCCTGTCACCATAGCAGCCATGCAAACCCACACTTTGTTGGTGGTTATGTCATGGCTGCTAGGAAGAAAACGTAAGGGTTGGGATGCCTCTATTACACTGTGTGAGATCTTCTGATATTGTTACCTATGCTCAGTGAAATTCTAGTTTGAAAATTAAATGTAAAAGTATTAAGATTGAAAAACTGATGATTTTGACATTGACAGATTACTACAAAAATATTTGTCATGGCACCAAGACAAAATAGCACCATTTGCAACATATGTGCCTCTAGTCACATTTGATTTGCACATGTTTGTGTATGACAAACTCTTAAGTGGTAGAAGAAACTGTGTAGTGTTGCTGCTGGTTTGAAATCAAAAGGCTTCAGTTAGCTGCAAAATGCATTTACATAATAACAGACACTTGCCTTTTCATTCCAAAAATAAGTCTTCCTTGTGGGTTTATGCTGTTTGGTAGTTTAAGAAGTGAAATTGCTCCACTGAAAGACTGACTCACATGTCCTTAATTCAGTCTGATCAGGCTGACTGATCATGAGAGGCATCTGAAAATGGGAAAAGTGAGTTGACTATACTGGCTAAAACTTTACAAACTTTCCCCTAAAATTTAATTGTACTGTCAAAGTTCTGTCATACAGTTTAGAGCAGGTTTTGATGCTAGGAGTCTACTCCTTCTTGGGAATAGACAAATAAGTGTAAAACTGGGCACTACACAAAGAGCTTACTGCAGAGGCAGAGAATAGATGTATGAAACTTACTTATGTTTGGAGCTGCCTGAAGTACAGAGTCAGTAACTGATTCAGTCCTATAATACACAGCTATAGGTAATCAGATACATGTACATGCACTGACACACGTATAGCTTATGCTGCCTTACAGTGGGTGTCCGTAATAAACTATTGTGTACACTATCAAGGTGTGGCAAAGGACTGAAATGTGGCACAAAAATTACAGGAATGCACAGAAGACTGTACGTAATATTAGTAAAACATATTGTAGAAAATTTGTGTTTGAGATTTATTGAAGTACTCTTCTTTTATTATATCTTTAATAAGATGCATTTAAAATGCATTACTCTTAATGCTAATGGCTGACAGTATTTAGAAAATGTTTTTGGGATAAACTGATCTAATGCACTCAAGTGGAGAGACCTAGTTTCTGTGCAGAGAAGGCCATTGAGTGTTTTGTTTTTGAGTGCAGCTGTTCAAATATGATTGTGGCCTACACAGATAAAAAAAAAAAGAGGCATGGAGGGAAAAACACACACAATGCTAGTCCATGCAATGTGCAGCACATAAAACATACAGTTATATAGTATGCACACAGACCCACACACAGATTAATTTATGCACTGTCTGACACACACTCCTATTCGCTGACCCACACAGTAAATGGGTAAAGACTCAGACAAAAAAAAAGTCCCCCTTAGGAAATGATTCACGGTTTAAGTCTTAACTTGACCTATAACGAGTGTTTAAGAACAGGATTCGTACATGTGGGTATTCCAGTGATTCACTGTCTGATCGGGCTAAGTGCACTGCATTCTATACCCCCATTTTGTTTTCTGTTGCACCATTTCAGCCCATGAAAGGGAAATACCACTTTTTCAGCCTATGAATGTTTTTAGACAACTTTAAGACACGTTGCTGTCATCAGCCATTAGTTTGAGATCATTCTGCTTGACCTTTAGTGACTGTTACAATGATCTGTCTACATGAAAATAACATAAGGCTGTGTCCTCTAAGGCTTAAGCTTTTGGATGTTTTAAACACAACTCTTACCAGAGCTCTCATGTCTCTGTCTCTCTGTGTGGGTGTGCATGTGCATGCTTGTGGTATTCCCTTCCCTCCTCAGGACCTCCTCACTGCCTCCTCTAGATTGGCCGCTGCCTAGCCAGTTTGGCCAGTATGAACTGAAGATAGAGGTACAACCCAAAGCCCACCACAGAGCACACTATGAGACTGAGGGCAGCCGAGGAGCCGTCAAAGCAGCATCCGGCGGCCATCCAATTGTCAAGGTAACTCTTCCCGCTGCTTAGCTGTAAGAGGGTTTTAAAGACAATACCTTAATACTAGCAAGCTTAGTGGTTTATATCTGGATTTTTTTTTCTTTTGTGCTGACATCTTGTGGCTAAAAAAAAAACATGAACAAAATTACATTTACAGAGCATAAGCGCAACAAAATACAAGAATTGATGTCTTTACCATGCTCAGGATTACATTTCCGTAGATCAGGACTGATTTATTGTCTGTTATGCTTGCCATGCAATAGTAAACTTAGACTTCTCAGTATTTAGTTTTTGCTGTGTTAACCACAGTCGAGGTGTTGACTCTTTGCGCCTTCAGGGTTGAAAATAAACATGAAAGGGGAAAAAAGGTTGAACCCAACTTTCTAAATTCAGCAATTGGTAGGAATTTCCCTCTGCTTATGATTTAAATATATTTTTTCCACATAGCTTGTACAAGGAGGCAACACTCATGCTTAAAATTCAAATACCATTTAATGATATCAACTTGACACATCAGGGCCTTTGTGAAAACAGGCTCACTCATTGCTTTCAGAATGACCTCAGCACCCGCCCATTATCTACTAAGACTCACGGTACATTTGACTATAAAAAAAGCCATTAATCACCCTTGCACCTCAAACATCCGCTGGTTATAGGAAATGAACCTTGGATATAGGGTCATTTTACATGTTTGGATGGGTAGATTGTTACACGGACCCTGTCCCAAAGCAAGACTGTCAGTCAACCTGTTGAAGCAGGAAGACAAGCAGGCAGACAAGAGCTGGTCACTGTAGCCCAGTCAGCTGGTCTGTCATTTGATAGCACCTGTGAGAGAGTAGGTGAGCCAACACAAAGCTATGGTGTGCTTTTTACTCAGAGAGAGAGGAAGACACTCATTAATATTTCAAGGTCCCAGTGACAAGCTTTCTTTGTATGTGATTAATAAAGGGCCTAATGCTTGATTATAATCATTGTTGCGTAACCTAACAATGACCGAGTTCAGACTGATAGCTTCGTTGGCAGTCCAGTCAGACCAATGGGATTGCCAATGTACTACATTGCACTGTAGTGCCACGTCCCTCATTTTTGTATTGGACTGTGGAACTGAATAAGCATTGTGCCTAAACACAAATACACTTTAACATCTGTGGACCAAAAAAACATTTTACAAAACAAGGTCATGCAGACTACTGCCATTTGTTGCTTTAGAAACAGCCTATGTCCTTATACATTCAGTCATGCAGGCTCCCTTCCGGCCAATCATTAACCATTTCTACCTCAGTTAGACCGAGATTCAGCCCTGCCATATGTGACGATGCATAATTTAGCTATCAAATTTTTTTCAGCCAAGTGTTTATCACGCTCTGCCCTCATTTCTCATCCCTAAAGGGAATTGATTGGTTACAGCACTTCCCTTGCAGTAGTTAGTGACTAGAGAGTATATGTATCTTAGGTCAGACAACACGATTTCAAAGTCATTTCCAAACCCAGTTAGAATCTGGTTTGCAGTACCTATGTACTTACCTTCACAGTCAATGCAGGTGGTTTTAATGTAGTGTGAAAACAACAGAATCAAGTTTATGAGCTTCAAACATTTTTTTTTCTAATATTTATTTTTAAATGTTATTTGTTTTAGTTTGTGTTATTAGTTTATGTTGAGCTAAGTCTTTACACAGATTAGAAGCTAAAGAACAGTTAAAGTCAAGGAAACACAGATGATAAGCCACAAGAGAAATAAAGTTTACTTCTCCTTGTGTACTTTATTTAGATTAGCATGGTTTATAAATGCTCTCTGTTCTGTTCTATAAATTGCCATACAATAAATCTCCTGGAGAGTAATTCTTTGATCTTCACAGATTGCTGCTAAATGTTTGTCTATCATGCTGTTACTGTTTGCATTGGGTAGCAGTATGCTGCCGCTGCCAGTGATGGAAATGAAGATCAAATGTGTTTCTGCTGGAACATGGTTTCATGATCAAATTTACAAACAGTAATGCATTGTCACAGAGAGTGTGAGAGAACAGCACAGATAACATTTGCTTGTGATCAGCAGTGGTGCGGTTCTCCGTGCACAGGAAAGAAATGTGTGGGTGAATCGGTTGAATGAGTGAAAAAAGTGAGCAACTGAGAGCGAGCCATTTTTCATTTACATGTTTATTATATATATTATATTTATACATGTCCTTTCAAAATTCAGTGCATTAGCAGTTTTGAAAGTTAATGTTTTTTGTACCTCAACATTTATTCTGTGTATTAAAGTTTGAATAAGTCACCCCTTTTAGAATTAATAATAATAATTTCTGGATACCTACAGAAACCCGTATGTGAGTGTAGACACTAAATACACTTGATAAGCAACAATAAGTTAACCATTATCTTGCACTAGTGTGAGGATAGAAAGCATCAGCACTTGTCTAGCAGGTCCAACAGTCAGTCTTTGTTTATTAAACATCCACTCCTCTACTGTTGAGTCTCTTTAGCTTCTTTGAATTCACTGTGCAAAAAAGCACCTTATTTGAAAGGTCATTTCTTACAGTCATGTCACTGTTGTTTTTATAGAAACAACTTTTACAAAACAACTCTTTCTTTAAAAAACAAAAAAAACCAAAACCACAAACACACACACACACACTTTGTGCCTTGTGTTATTGTTTGCGTTTTGAGAACACACAGTGAGGTGCTGTGTATAAGGGAAGATATAAGTTAAAATTAATGCCAAAAAAGGATAAACAGCAAATATAGGAAGCATTCAACTTTATTGGAGGAAATCCCATACAGCAGATTCAGTATGTATTGGACATATGGAGCTCAGACCACTTGAAACCCTTAACAAGCCTGTATATATATCATATCATATCTTCTCAGGTGCAATGTTGGTGTGATGTTCTCTGAAAGCAGAATGCCACAGGTTCCACCATGTGGGACTTCATCTTCTCTGCCCTGTAGGTTGAATGCATAGATTTAGCATTTATTTTTCCCTATATTTTAAATACCACAGACATTAAAAACTCTTATCTTTTTTTTCATCACTTCTAATGGAAACTATTCTTCAAAGATAAATACTATGAAACCCATTTAGTTCTTTTTTTTTTTGTAGATTATATATCATCTGTGCTTTCTGGGCCCTTTTACTCTTTTTGAGTCTAGTAGTATGACGTCACCAGGTGATGCCATAGCTGCCATCTGGTCATGCTAATGACTTCCCTTTGTGATCGCGCTGTTGCACAAATCAGTACACCACAGAGCTGCTGTGTCAACAGAACAAACAAGAGAATGTGGAGCTGGTATAGTTTAAAGGTTTAAATATGTTTGCCCTGCTCTGTTACAGTATTAGAAGCAAAAGAGTAGGTTATCATATGCCTTCTATCAGGTAGTGATCTGTAGGGTATGGAGAGAGAGAGAGTATAGTAAAAGGTGGAATAAAACCCAGGCCTTCAGCATACAGGGTGTAGGTGAGCTGTAGGAACGCTGAGATAGTGCTTCATTTATAAATTTGAGAATCTCTGTTCTACCATGTAGGCATCTGTGTCAGTTTTATGTGTTCTGCTAGTTATTTACTTTGTTTCTTGATCACCTTTAGGTGGGAGTCCCAACAGAACTATAAAGGCTCTCATATAGCTTTTTGTGTTGGTGTTTGTAGCAAATTTTTAAAAATGTGATTACAGTAAAACATTTATGTAAAACTTTATATTTTAAAGTGATATGTTAGCATCTCTTTGTTTCTGTGTAGTAACTTACTAGCTGGAGGCTGTAATGAATGGGTGAGACAGGGAGCAGTTTTAGGTCAGTTATTTCTAACCTGGAGTATTGAGCCCCACACACAGGATGTAAGACCTCTTAAGAAGTGTAACCACAGGTGAAACAGGTCAAAATAACCACTGGGGAGACCCTCTTGCCTCACTTAAGTCTGGATTATTTAGGCAATGCGGTTGGGCAGCATTATATGTAATGCATCTCACTCTTGCTTGGTAAATTAAACATTAGACTGTGATGTGTTGCAAATTTGACACCATCTTGGTCTGTTTAATATACACTGCTCAATAAAATAAAGGGAACACTCAAATAACACATCCTAGATCTGAATGAATGAAATATTCTCATTGAATACTTTGTTCTGTACAAAGTTGAATGTGCTGACAACAAAATCACACAAAAATCATCAATGGAAATCAAATTTATTAACCAATGGAGGCCTGGATTTGGAGTCACACATAAAATTAGTGGAAAAACACACTACAGGCTGATCCAACTTTGATGTAATGTCATTAAAACAAGTCAAAATGAGGCTCAGTATTGTGTGTGGCCTCCACGTGCCTGTATGACCTCTCTAAAATGCCTGGGCATGCTCCTGATGAGGTGGCGGATGGTCTCCTGAGGGATCTCCTCCCAGACCTGGACTAAAGCATCCGCCAACTCCTGGACAGTCTGTGGTGCAACGTGACGGTGGATGGAGTGAGACATGATGTCCCAGATGTGCTCAATCGGATTCAGGTCTGGGGAACGGGCCATAGCTTCAATGCCTTCATCTTGCAGGAACTGCTGACACACTCCAGCCACATGAGGTTTAGCATTGTCCTGCATTAGGAGGAACCCAGGGCCAACCGCACCAGCATATGGTCTCACAAGGGGTCTGAGGATCTCATGTTGGTACTTAATGGCAGTCATGCTACCTCTGGCGAGCACATGGAGGGCCGTGCAGCCCTCCAAAGAAATGCCACCCCACACCATTACTGACCCACTGCCAAACTGGTCATGCTGAAGGATGTTGCAGGCAGCAGATCGCTCTCCACTGCGTCTCCAGACTCTGTCACGTCTGTCACATGTGCTCAGTGTGAACCTGTTTTCATCTGTGAAGGGCACAGGGCGCCTCCTGTTCCTCCTTGCACAAAGGCGGATGTAGCGGTCCTGCTGCTGGGTTGTTGCCCTCCTACGGCCTCCTCCACGTCTCCTGGTGTACTGGCCTGTCTCCTGGTAGCGCCTCCAGCCTCTGGACACTACGCTGACAGACACAGCAAACCTTCTTGCCACAGCTCGCATTGATGTGCCATCCTGGATGAGCTGCACTACCTGAGCCACTTGTGTGGGTTGTAGAGTCCGTCTCATGCTACCACGAGTGTGAAAGCACCACCAACATTCAAAAGTGACCAAAACATCAGCCAGAAAGCATATGTACTGAGAGGTGGTCTGTGGTCCCCACCTGCAGAACCACTCCTTTATTGAGTGTATCTTGCTAATTGCCAATAATTTCCACCTGTTGTCTATTCCATTTGCACAACAGCATGTGAAATTGATTGTCAATCAGTGTTGCTTCCTAAGTGGACAGTTTGATTTCACAGAAGTTTGATTTACTTGGAGTTATATTGTGTTGTTTAAGTGTTCCCTTTATTTTTTTGAGCAGTGTATATAAAATTTGATTATAGGGTTTTAATCAGCTGATGATCACTGATCTAAAGAGGAAAAAGGCTCTTGAAGCCTTGGTTAGCAAAGGTTGAAACAGCTGGCTGGTATTCTGTCTGCATGTATGGTATAGCCAGACAAAGAAAGAATGAGTGTTTACATTAAATTGTTATGGCCGACATGATTCGTAGGACCATGGAATCTGAGGAATGTTGTGTATTCCTATGCAAAGACTCATACTTAGGGCCAATCATATATTTAACCAACTGGAACTTTGTGGTCAGTCAGAACAATTAGCACTTTTCATTCTTAAAGCAGAAGAAAATTGGCACTCTAGTTTCCAATTAAATATGTAAACTTTCTAGTGGGTGACAGAAACTACTAACAAAATAAAAATTCTTTTGTAGAATGAAATATGTCCCAGTAGACAGGATATAACTTCAAGTGCAGTGTGGATTCCTCAGGGATTCAGGGTTTTCCTGGCTTAGAATGGGCCTTTTATGGGGAGACTACACATGAAAGCAAGATTTGTCCATGTAAAGTAAAACTAATGAATTTACCTTATATGACAGAAATGTATGTTATTTCAAACCATTTGATAATTTTTTTTCTTTTATTCATGAGTAAAAGAAGCATCACTTACCAAAACTAATTTTCTGTTACCCCTAGCTAAAGCTCTGGTGGTGAGCCAAAAGTGTATCTACAGGTGCTGATCATAAAATTAGACTATCATGAAAAAGTTGATTTATTTCAGTAATTCCATTCAAAAAGTGAAACTTGTATATTATATTCATTCATTACACACAGACTGATGTATTTCAAATGTTTGTTTCTTTTAATTTTGATGATTATAACTGACAACTAATGAAAACCCCAAATTCAGTATCTCAGAAAATTAGAATATTACTTAAGACCAATACAAAAAAAGGATTTTTAGAAATGTTGGCCAACTGAAAAGTATGAACATGAAAAGTACAGGGATTGGACAATGAAACTGAAACACCTGTCATTTTAGTGTGGGAGGTTTCATGGCTAAATTGGACCAGCCTGGTGGCCAATCTTCATTAATTGCACATTGCACCAGTAAGAGCAGAGTGTGAAGGTTCAATTAGCAGGGTAAGAGCACAGTTTTGTGTTATTAGAGCCCAGGTTGCTCTGATAGTGGCCTTCAGCTCTTGTGAAATGTTAGGTCTGGCGTATCGCATCTTCCTCTTCACAATAGCCCATAGATTTTCTAAGGGGTTAAGGTCAGGCGAGTTTGCTGGCCAATTAAGAACAGGGATACCATGGTCCTTAAAACAGGAACTGGTAGCTTTGGCACTGTGTGCAGGTGCCAAGTCCTGTTTGAAAATGAAATCTGCATCTCCATAAAGTTGGTCAGCAGCAGGAAGCATGAAGTGCTCTAAAACTTCTTGGTAGATGGCTGCGTTGACCTTGGACCTCAGAAAACACAGTGGACCAACACCAGCAGATGACATGGCACCCCAAACACCATCACTGACTGTGGAAACTTTAAACTGGACCTCAAGCAACGTGGATTCTGTGCCTCTCCTCTCTTCCTCCAGACTCTGGGACCTTAATTTCCAAAGGAAATGCAAAATTGACTTTTATCAGAGAGCATAACTTTGGAGCACTCAGCACCAGTCCAGTCCTTTTTGTCTTTAGCCCAGGCGAGACGCTTCTGACACTGTCGCTTGTTCAAGAGTGGCTTGACACGAGGACTGCGACAGCTGAAACTCATGTCTTGCGTGGTGGTTCTTGAAGCACTGACTCCAGCTGCAGTCCACTCTTTGTGAATCTCCCCCACATTTTTGAATGGCTTTTGTTTCACAATCCTCTCCAGGGTGTGGTTATACCTATTGCTTGTACACTTTTTTCTACCACATCTTTTCCTTCCCTTCACCTCTCTATTAATGTGCTTGGACACAGAGCTCTGTAAACAGCCAGCCTCTTTAGCAATGACCTTTTGGGTCTTGTCCTCCTTGTGCAAGGTGCCAATGGTCGTCTTTTGGAAAACTGTCAAGTCAGCAGTCTTCGCCATGATTGTGTAGCCTACAGAACTAGACAGAGACCATTTAAAGGCCTTTGCAGTTGTTTTGAGTTAATTAGCTGATTAGAGTGTGGCACCAGGTGTCTTCAATATTGAACCTTTTCACAATATTCTAATTTTCTGAGATACTGAATTTGGGGTTTTCATTAGTTGTCAGTTATAGTCATCAAAATTAAAAGAAATAAACATTTGATACATTTGAAATATACCAGTCTGTGTGTAATAAATGAATATAATATACAAGTTTCACTTTTTGAATGGAATTACTGAAATAAATCAACTTTTTCATGATATTCTAATTTTATGATCAACACCTGTATACAGGAAAAACCCTCTTAATTCATTAAGCCAGGCCACAAAGTCACACTCTGCCCACAGTCCCAAAAAAAATCTGGTGATGGCAGTTGATCTACAACAGTCCATATCACCTACAGACTCAGCTAATTCTCTTCTATTAGTTTCATACAGTGACTTGTTTAAGCTGCTCTAACCAGCCTTCTGTCACCGCTTCCCCTTCAAGCCATTCCATGACCCACCTCCACCCCATGTTCTTCCTTTAATGCTTCGGCTGACTTATAAATGTTGCATTTGTTGCCATTAGTCCCTGTTTTGTTCTGTCTGTTAGTGGGAGGTCATGACTTAGACTTTCTTCATGTGCATGTGGAAGAGCTTGGAGGTCCTAGAACAGAGCCATCCCTTCAAAAACAATTAAGCTTCTGCATTTCGAAAAAAAAATTACTTTGATTAATGTAGTCCTGAACTGACGTAGCATTGTTGTATTGAAGAAATATCCAAAATAAAGCTCTCAATAACATACAGTAGTGGCCATCTTGCTGTCTTAATATAACTTTACATTGCAGGATCTGGCTACATCTGTGACTGGCTGTTTTAGTCATTCCTCTGGGGCTAACTGCAGACCTTAATCAGTACACCTGTTGCTAGGAGACATATAAGTCCAAAGCCTCTCTGGCTGGCTGAAAGCTGAGGTATCCTTGTGCGTATTTAACCAGCTTATTTGAGTGCTACTGCACCCACACAAATATAAGGAGCCCCTCTGGTATTACTGACTAGGCTACAGAGAGATACAGGCAGACACAACAGATGAGGAACAACTGAAGAAATAATCAATATCATATGCAGTCTAAAGCAATAAGTGTGCATAAATACAACATAGGACTGTGCTATATTTTTAAAACGTATGGAAAAAATATCAGTAAGAAAATGTTATGCCCATCTTTAAACCTGTTACCTCAGTTAATAAATCTAAATGAAGCTATGGTGTCTGGTGACAAGGATTAGAAACAGATTATGACAGAAGCTGTCCAAGACAACCTCATATTTCCACCAGCTTGGATGCATTAATTGATTTTGATCCCGGTGCTTGAATGCACAGCCATGACCCCATTACTGTCTGTCTCTGTCACTCTCACATTTTCAGTATCTCTAACCCCTTCTCGTATTTTAGCAACCTCTGTTTCTTTGCGAGCTCTTCTCTCTCTTTAAGATTTCACAGTCCTGCCATGCCTTGACATGTTGGTCCTGAACCCTCTCACTCTGAATAGACTGGGGTACAATGGGTAGACACACAAACGACATGCGGGTTGCACTGTGTGAGTTGGCTGGAGTTAGTGTTACTTTGCCCCAGGGTTGTATTTGATGTAAACATGTCGGAAGCTTGGCTCTCATTTGTTGTAATCAGCCTTAGAGTACAGTGCGAAAACAGTCGCTGCGAGGGGGAGAGGGGAGACAGAGAGGTGTGTTCATGTGCAAGTAGAGTGTGTGTGTGTTTGGGGGGGGGGGGCTAGAATGGGGAATAAGAGGGAATTGCACTTGGACCAGTCTAGCAAGGCCATATACAGCCCTCATGCAGTATACAGTAAACTCTCTCTCCCCCCCTTCTCTCCCCCTCTCTCTGTGTGTGTGTGTGTGTGTTTGTGTGTGTGTGCTTGCGTGCGTGCGTGCGTGAGTGTGCGCATGTATTGACCTTGTTTAAACAAACAGTCAAGCGGCCCCCTGGCTCTTGCTGCCCTCCCTAGTGTGCTGGGCAAACAGCAAGCCTGGGTGAGCTGATCTGCGTGCGTGCGTGCGTGTGTGTGTGTGTGTGTGCGCGCGCGCGCCCGGCACACATTCATGCATGTGTGCGCATGCATGTGTGCATGTGGATAGATCCCAAACCCTGGTGCCACCATGTCACACTAGGGGAAACCACTGCCAGTTAAAGCGGGTCCTCTGGTGACCTTGACCACCATTTCTCCCGTTTTTACATCTGTTGCGCGCACATGCTGGTCACATTGTTACACACAGATAGACACTCTCTGTCTATCTCACACATGACAAGAAACACAGTTTACACCAGACTCTGTGCACTTAAACACACACACACACACCAGCCGGCATAAGCTCTAGGGCTGTAGTTTACATCGATGTGGAGTCTACGTAGCTACACGCACGCACACACACACACACACACACACATACACACAAACACAGTCTCACCATGGCAACAGTGGAGCAACACAGCGAAACAACTTAGCAGACTCAGGCACTAGCTGTTAGAAAGTGTCGAGTTACGGCAGAGGGCTAGATTAGAGGTAGGGGATATAAGAGGAGAAGAAAGAGTGTCAAAGGGAAAAAGAAGAGATGAAAGAAGAAAGTCAGAGTTGAAGAGAGAGCGAAGAAGATAAAGAAAAAATAAAGAGAGGACAAAACAAAAATACATGTAATAAATACTAGGTTGTTGAAGCACGTGTGAAGAGAGCCTTGTTTTTGTTTTTTTTTTAAACTGAGGGCAGGTGCTGTTCACTGATGTTCCATTATCAGATCTCCTGATATCCAGAACCACTCTTAACAGCATCTCACTGTGTTTTTGTATTTAAAACAAAAATGTGCTTATTTGTGTATAAACAGTAAATTAAAGAAAAATACAGTATGAAGTGTCTTAGTAGACTTTTGGGTTTCAGTGCACCTAGGCATTGACTCCACAAACCAGTACTATCTCATTCATCTTTTCTAAATCTGCCATTTTGAAAAGACATGTTTTCTATCTTGATTTTGAAAGTGCTCTTTATTGATTAGTGTTTGCACCTTACCTTTTCTCTACATTATTGTTCTCGTTATTGTTTTTATCTAATTGTGCTGAACCGGAAAGGGAACAACAGTGGAGTACGCAACAAAGAAAAAAAAGAGCGAAATTAGCACAAACCAGTTGTTCCACATGATTTTGAAGTTGCCCTCTGGTGACAGTACACAGCTACAACACATAGACCAAGGTCTGCTAAGCTCTGTGTAGCACCTATTGACTACAAATGCATTACCTTGCTGGGACCTTAGCATGTCAGTTCAGAATTGCCTATAGGTGCGCAGCTGGGTTGGTGTCTGATCACCGCAAATAACCCTAGTACATGATTTTCAAACCATTCAGTGACACTCTATAGAAGTGCATTATTGTCATCCCAGAAGAGATCACTCCCACCAGGATTAAAAGGTTTAATCAAAATATAAAGGTAATCACTCAGAATATCTTATCTTACTTCCTCTAGTGGTGCAAGTAGACCCGAACCATGTGAGCAAAATGCCCCTCCTGGGCCACAAGATCCAATTGCATCTCATCATGTGTACGTTTTCCCTTTAATTTGCCACCTTTCTGTGTGCATGAATTGATGTTCTTCCCCTCAGCTTCCTACCCTTATTACTGGATCAGTGGAACAGATGAAGGCCAAAAATAAGTGGGAACTTTATTTAGTAGGAGCTAAGTATGTAACTGTATCCAGCAGTTTTATTTTAGGGGAGGGAGTTCATCCCAAACTCGATCCATGGTCAGAAGATAGAAGTCAGAAGTTAGTTACATGCTTCAGTGAACATCGGCCGGGGGGGGCATCATGTGATGGGTTTTAATGTCACTTTGGTTTAATATAAGAACTGCTCTCTATCAAGTCTGACTGACCAGCTGGTCTCAGTGCACTCTGAACAGGCAGAAAGCTGAGGAGTTAAGTACAGAAACCACCCTCCTGTGGTATTTCACACCCAACCATAGATGTAGGGTTGGTGGATGGGGCACTCAGGAATAAGAAAAAAGTCAAGGGTGTGTGTCGTGTGCATCCACTATTGAGACGAGGAATCAACAGTCTTGTGCCAAGACCACGGCACAATCACAACCATGGCATGTGTGCTTATGTCTAGTTAGAATACTTTTTCAGAAGTCATAGTAATGCTGCACAGTCCAATGCAATGATTTGAAAGGTTACTGAGATATTGCAAAAATGCTGTGACACATTTCTCTTTTCTTGTGCAGCTTCCAGTACTTGTGGACTGTTCCCATCCCGTGGGCTTACATGTGTAGATCAGTTTGAGGCTGCTGTCTTTTCCATTTATCTAAAGTAAATTGAATGAAGGAAACATCAAACTAAAAGCAATTGTGGTTTACTAACTGTGGCAGAGAGAATGATGTGGCATGCTGGTGTAGCATGTTTCTGTTTTGTCTGAAGTGTTGATTAACTGGGACTCGTGAAGTGACCCTTTTCTTTCTGGCTCTCTAATCAGGTTTTCCTGGTTGATTATTTGATTTTGAAAAGAACTCCTGGCCTGCTAAGTTTATATTTGCCAGCATTCCTGCTCCACACAGAATCCCTCATGTGTACACAAAGAGAGAGAAAGAGGCAAAGATGAATGGGTTAAATGAATGGAAAGAGAAAAGGGACTTTTGTTTCATGGTGACAGTTTTGAAAAAAAAAAGTATTATTGGCACTAATATCAAAAATACAACACAACTCTACTTAAAAATAAATAATCCAAATCCTGTCACACATACCATCCTCCAGACACTGTTAACTCTTATTATGCTGTCTGGAACACACATGGTGCTGCAAATAAACATGCCCTAATTTATAGACACACACACACACAATGTGTACTGCATGCACAATGACACATGCAGACACATGCATACATGTGCAAGCACTGTCTATGATCACTTCCATACTTTGCAGGCATGATCATAAAACAAGCAACACAGCCCGCAAGACTGTTGATTCCTGTGACTATGTTTCATGACTCCAGAAAAATGGTGTCATTTATAGCCATGGATCCATTCAAGTTGGCTGGCATAATTACCTGCTAGCTTGTTACTTGCAAGATTTATGCTTGCATGTGGCTCTTAAGATCTAATGTGGTTTTTAAAGATGAACCCATTAATGGTTATTATAGGGGCCTAATGTTGGTCCTTGCTGCAGCCTATGAACTGAACTGGTGCAGTTTCTTTCCGAATACATCTTATGTGCCAGATGTTCTGTGTTGAATCCAGATTGACATGGATTATGGTGAGAAAGCAAATGCTGTATCTGTTAGTTTAAATAATAAAGTTTGATTGTAATGCATGCTCTCCCTGGAAATTTATACTTTTTTTTTTTAAGAGAGGAAGCTGAGCTCTGTAGTCATCAACCTTGTCAATAGTACCACTGCGATTATATTATTTCTTGCATCACAGTCTACCCTTTAAGAACAGACAAAAACACACACCCAAAAGCAATGTGAATCACTTTTCTGTTTAGTCATTCAGCCAAAGTAATCCATCACTGAGCAGCAATAAAACACATTTGCAGGATGTGGTGGAGGAGTGTCAACATATCTTTGGATGGGGTGCTTTTGCTCTGAAAACTCAGGCTAAGCCGAGGGGAAATTCTGTTTTTTTTTTTTTGGTTTTTTTTTTTTGAAAGCCTGTTTGTAATGCAGTCATTGATTTTTACTGGTACCAATCAGCAATTGTGTAACTTCATAATACTACATAACTATAAATACTACATAACTGTCTCTTGTGTGTATTTAGAACAATGGGTGGGTAGAGAAGAGTTTGAGGGGGATTTTTTTTTGTTTTTTTAGAAAAATACATGCACATTTACACCAAAATAGGGGCACGTGCTGGGCCGAAAATATGCCGACAACAAATGAACAGGTCACACGCTGCGGGGCTGCAGTTTTACCCATGTATGAAACAACAACCCCATTATTTCAAGAATGATGGCAAAAAAAATTGCATGCATACCTCCACACGAGTGTGTCCACACATGGTCTTAAGCAAGTTATTGAAAAATATTTTATTTTAAAATCTGGCATTTTGCAATGGTGCAAAGCTTCCTGTTGCTACTTGGGGCAACACTTGATGCACACCATAGTGCTTTGCAGTAAAGTGTGTTTTCAGCTTCAGATACTGCATTCATCAGGGTAAGTTTATGGTAATTGTAATTTTTCATTCAGCTCATAAAAGTGAATAATTATTAAGAACGCCACTGCTCTGCTTGCTCATATCTGCCACTTGGGGTTTGTCAGTTTTTCCACTGCTTACTTTAAAATAGGTTCCACCATACCTTGACTTGGACCATCTCAGAAGTAGCAAGTGAGAGCAAAAGAGAGGAAGGTACATCTAATGGTAGCAATTCCCATAACACAGATGTCACCACTGGTTCCAGTTCACCTTTCCAACTTATTGCCAGCATTTCACAATGCTGGAAATAAGTTGTATTTAGTAGTGCTTCTGTGAGCCAGCATACTTAAAAATTGGTTTCAGTGAAAGTCAGTATTTTAAAAGCATGAAGACGTTTCTTTAGTAGTGTCTGCTCACTGCTGTTCTCAGGTACATTTGTTTCCAGTTTCCTGACGGTGACCAATTTCAAACATTTTATTTGAGCTAGTTTTGGAACAGCACATGACAGATCCCAAGCTACACCCACTTTCTGTCTCTCTATGCACCAAACACTTTGTACCAAACATTGACTCAGCGGTGTGTGACGCAAACCTGCAGGGAGGAAGGGGTCAACAGCCAGCTGTGGTAGGATTGAGGCTTGGCAGTTCCTGGGATGAAACAGCAATGAGCAGCCTTGTTCTTTTCTGTTAACCTCAACGGGCTGCCCTCCATCTGAGCTGAAGGTGTGGACTTGTGAGGCAGTATGGTGGGAGTGCATATAAGGGGGTATGCCATCCTGCCGTCACAGAGCTGGCCAAGTACAACATTACAACAGTAGTGGGATTGTGTAGTCTCTGTATTTTTTTTTTCTGTTCCTGTGAGGAGGAAAGGTCCTGCTCTCCTTTCCATCTTTCTGTTGTCTTTACACAACATTCAACACTTTTCCTTCATCAGACCTCACCTGTTTAAGGGTTCCAGTTCTTTAGCTGGCATGCATTAACCACTACATTCAAAAAGGCCATTGATTTGTATTAACCTTCAAATATGTTATTTGGTTATGTTTTTCTCTTACAACTTGCAAAGGTGAAGATCATTTCTTATAACATGATTCTCTGAGTGTTTAACTTCTGTTTGAATCTTTGGCATCTTGGCAATGACAGTAATTTATACATTATTAAATATTAATGTGGTCGCCAGTGTAGAAATACGTTTAATTTTTTTTTCTTGAAACAGCTGAGTAGACAAGGTTTACTTGTCCCTTAAGAGCAGGCATGCAGAGGGAAAAATTAGAAGTCAATTAGTTGAAAACGTCAGTGTCAAACTGGTGGGAGGCCAAAGCGTCATACAAATCTCCAGTGGCCCTGCCAGAAATATCACAACATCTTGGACCTGTCAGTAAGATTAATTCCAGAAAAGGTTGGTTCTTAAGGCAGTGGAAATGAAGATTATTCATTTGTTAGCACCTCTCATCTGGAACCCACATCTGTTTTTATTCTGTGTTTCTGTCTCTGTCTGACATGTCTCAGCTAATTGGCTATAATGAGAAGCCCGTCAACCTGCAGATGTTCATTGGAACAGCAGATGACCGTTACTTGAGGCCGCATGCCTTCTACCAGGTGCATCGGATCACCGGGAAAACCGTAGCCACAGCCAGCCAAGAAATTATGGTCTCAAGCACCAAAGTTCTCGAAATTCCTCTCCTCCCTGAAAACAGCATGTCCGCCAGGTAAATGTCAAAAGCACTTCACAGTTCCATTACTTAGTTATGAGTATACCACCATGAAGGAAGTCCTTTCCAATGAAAAATAACCACTTTTATGATTATACATAGTTGTAAGATCTTCCAAAGGGTTTTTTCTTTTTTTATATATAGATTTTCTTAATTTAAACCAACAGGAGGGTCAGAAGGAAAATTTGAGTATTTCTCATGGAGCAGAGAACCTAATTTTATTAAAAAATGTATGATCCCTGTAACAGCTGAATGATTAGTTTATATAAGCTCTGGTTTCATTTACATTGGAATTAATAGGAAGGGATTTGGTAGGGATTTTCTCATTTACACTTGTAATAAATCATATTCACAGGCATTTTTAATTTCAAAAGTTCTTGTTGCCAGTCACCTGCTGGGCATGTGGTTGGGTTTTATCACTCCTAGGCCTTTACTACTTAAATATGTCTTAAATGCTTGCCATCCTGTTAGTGCTGTATTGGGCCAACTAATTTATTTTCCCTTTACCCTGCAGTATTGACTGTGCTGGCATACTTAAGCTGCGGAACTCAGACATTGAGCTGCGGAAGGGGGAGACGGATATTGGAAGAAAGAACACACGGGTCCGCGTGGTGTTCAGAGTGCACATCCCTCAACCCAATGGGAAGGTGCTGTCGCTGCAGGCTGCCTCCATTCCTGTGGAGTGTTGTGAGTGTCTACTTCCTAACCTGAGCATTACGCACATAAAAATATAAATCCAGAAAGCCATGAACAGATAAGAGACACACACATAGAAACACACAAACCTTCACACATAACACTTCATTTACAAGCTTGCAGCAATTTAATATGTAGATTTAATCTACTGTTTGCTCTCATTGAAAGTCACTTTAGATAAGAATGTCTGATAACTGTTAAAAATGTAAATGTGCTCAGGTTTTGTTTCTCTGCTCGTCCAGCCTAGCAGTTACCTGAAAAGCTAAGCAGTCACACAAGAATATATTTGACATAATTCTGTTTTTTGTATGGAGGTTTTCAGAGAGGTTTTGGATCTAAAGTCTTTTCTAACCATATGTTACATTGGATTACATGACTTTACAATCCTACTCACTTATAGTACAACTCAACAAATAAGCATCCTGTCCTCAACCCTTTCTGTCTCACTCCCAGCCCAGCGTTCAGCTCAGGAACTACCCCAGGTTGAGAAATCCAGCCTGACCAGCTGTCTGGTCAGCGGGGGAGAAGAGATGGTCATCACTGGCGCCAACTTTTTCCCAGAGTCTAAGGTCATCTTCCTTGAGAAAGGCCCTGGTAAGTTTTGTTTGCGCAGCAGCGTAGCTTTGAACCACCCCTGTGGAATAATTGTGTGCAAAAATATTTCCTCCTTTTCAGAAGCCACCATGATTAAACCATTAAATTTGTCATTTCAATCTGTGTAGTGTTGGTCACAGACTAGACCTATTTTTCTATCATTTATTAGAGTGGAACATTCTTCCCAGTGAGATCATATAAACCCATGTTGTTTGTATTATTGCAAGAGGTCTTGTGTGTCCTCTGCATTTGTATTACACATATTTTTGATGCTGTTACTAGAGCATGACCTCTATTTTCTCGAGAAAAGACAAATAATCTGGAGAAAATCAGTCTCGCTTACAAAACCATAAAACTACTCCTGACTTCTTCTATGCGTGTGTGTCACTTCTCAGCTATATTGACAGCTATCATTATCTTACCCTCAAAAAATCTTTTTCTCACAGGCCTCTGTTAGTTGTTCCGTTCTGCTATCAGTATTTGATATTATTTTTAATATGAAGATTAAATTACTCCAGTAGGACTTTTGTATATTGCAACAAATATGAAAAAAACCTAAGGTTTGTTTTGTTCATCAGCTATCCTTTATTTACTTAAATGCTGTAATTGAGAAAATTAAAATGTTTTAATTACTTTATGGGACAAAAGTAAAAGGAAGTATTGACCAGTATCTATAATGAGAATAGATAAGGTGTTTTTCATGCCCTTGATGTCCAGAAAAACATCTACAGACACATGAGTACAAATACACGCCAAAGTTTTTCTGGCATCTACCAGCAAACATTAACTGCTATAGCTGAAGAACAGTGAAGATGGGCACATCATCTACAACATCTAGAATAATCACAATCAGCTGGGCTTGCATTTTGTAAGCCAGTAAAAAGCTTGCTGCACTACCAGTTGCTACTGGTTTAATAAACACCTAGGCTGATTACTACTGGCTCCAGTCTACTACTCTGCATTAATATATTTTCAGTTTAAAACTTGCAACTTTTACTGCTTTTACTCCTAGCGTACTCACTACTCCGATGTTTTAAGACCCCTTTAAAGACTTTGACTTAAAGTGCTGCAGAAATCCAGGATTGTGGTTTAGTCTGGGCAGCCAGAAACAAAGACATTTTCAAACAATTACATGGATACTCATGTTGCTTTTTTTTTTAATTGCCATTAGTTCACTTTCACCTCAGTGTCTTTCCAAGTAAAGAGATCTCGAGTCTTTTTGTTCTTCTACTGTAGTAATTATTATATCAACCAACCCTCTGCTTCCTGTTTACTCATGCACACACTTTGCCCCACATTTTGACAGAGAGCTTTAGAATTGTAAAACAGTGTTTTACAGTGAAAGTGTGTTGTGGATATAGCATAAGTTACCCCCACCCCCACCTTATCCTTTCTCTCTTTTGCACACCACTCTTTAATAACAAGTGTAATAGCTGTTACTTGGGATGGAAATTATAGATGCATGACTTTTGTTGAGCTAGTCTCTGCTTGCCCAAAGCACTTCTGTGATGAAGAGCTACAGAATCAAGTTCACACATGGCAGAAAGTTTGAGTGATGTTTTTGTGAGTGAGAAGCATTCTGTAAAAATTTTTATGGATTAAAAAAAAAAAAAAAAAGCATCCTTTAGGAATGGATTTAACTCTTTGAGGTGTACCAGGTGAAGCTCGACATAGAAATATTGCAAGTGGAAACCTTCAAGAGGCACATCTTGGGTAGGGAGAAAAGCTGGTGCATAAAAGCAGTGGACTGTGGAAGGAGAATATGAAAGGGGAGAGGGCCATAATGTTGATTGGGTTTGTGTAAACGATCTACCTCATTATGACTAATCCACCTGCTTTTAGTACAGAAAGACACTGATTGGAGTAAGTATAGGAATGGAAAAAAGAGAGGCAGTGACAGATATTCTTCCACAGTTTCTCATAATTGAGGGACAACAGATTCATGAAAAACTAGAGAGCCCACTGTCGCTCTTACTCATGCTGCAAGATGGTACTAAGTAACTTTACTATATACAAAAACAGATCTAAGTAGTTGAAGTGAGGGCCTATTAAAGCAGATAGATGTATTAAGTAGTTTAAGTTTGCTATCTTTTTTTTATGCATAATTTTAGTGTGAATCTTGTTTTTTTGCTACCTTAATGCAACATGTGATACTTAAGCATAGAAACACAATTTTTACACTTCATCAAACACTGAAGTTAAAATAAGTCCATAATTGGTATGAGCCAGTTTTTACAAGCATGACTGTTTATACAAAAGATTTGACTTCAAAGGAGACCTTGAATTGTTTCAAATACAGCATAGTTACTCTAGTGTTACAGCTGTAGCTTTTTAAAAAGATGTAAAAGCCCACAGTTGCAACATAAACGGCAATCACCTTCTATATTTTTGTTCAGTCTCCCAGTACAGCGAGAGCACATTCTTCCCCACTGACTGGAGTGTGCAGGGTGTCTCGATGATCCGAGTCATTGTCTTAGCGTGGTATGAGGCTCTTGTCAGAGCTTGTTGTCTGACAGAGCATGTGGGGCCCTTGCTCCTGCCTGTTGAATGTCAACATGCTGCACTGCTATAATGCACTGATGTCGACTTCAAAGGCATTCAAGGTCATTTTCTTCACTGAAGGGGAAAAATACTCTATCAAGTAGTAGTAAGCTCTTCCTTTACAATCAAGAGAATTTGTCTTATGTGCAGGTGGATTACTAAAACTAAGGCTAAGGTTCTGGTCTGATCAGAATACCCACTTAAACTCATACCAGAGCTGATTTTGGTAGAATACCGAATAGCCTACAGTGAGTGTAACAGGTCTTACAGCTGAGTGCTTACTTTGCTGGAATCTTACTTTGTTAGGCCCCTCTGCAGACATGCTGCAGATGCCTGACAGTGGTATTTGGGGGAATCCTTTGGTTTTTGTGGAAGAGGCTATGCAGGTGCAGGTTTTACTTGCACCATGTAGGCATCCTGAAAAAGGTAGCTGCAAATGAACTTCAGCCGAGAGGTTATCGAGTAATTTATTTGTCAAAGTTTATATTCTTCTCAATGGCGCAGTGACTGATTTCTTCCAGCCAGACTCCAAGCTTGTCAGTTTTTTCACCCCAGCTGCTTCCCTTCAGGCCGCTGCCTCTAAGGTGTCTGGCCAAATAATTAGAGCCCTCATAGGAAAACTGGAAAAGAGTTTTTCTAGCCAGAAATCTGGCACTTTAAAGGTATTTTTAAATAAATACAAATATTCTACTGTGTTCACCATAATTTTAACCAAGCAAGACAAACAGCATGATATTTGGATGAAGCCCAGGAAGCTAATTTTCTTCATCTGACTTTTGGGCTTTTAAAACATTATTTTGACGTCTCTTGCTACTTCCGAGTAGACTTTTACTTCTCTGAAGCCTCTGGTTCTTTTTGAAGAAGCACTACACACTGATGTTGCTTTTGTCAAAATAGAGAGAGATTCCCCAAAGCAAGTTTAAAAAAAACAAAACATACTTAAAAGAATATCAATTTAAGTGCTTTAGTTATTAGTAATGATGTATGGCCTGTGTTCATTTCTGTTTTAGTTAGTTGGTCATTTTCTTGCTGTATTTATAACTGTTTTAGTCAATTTTGAAGTTGCAATATTTAAGTTGTATTTGGCCTAAAGTTGAATTGCAGTGATGCGATAAAGTGATGCTGTCTTCTGGTTCATTACAAGTTTGTTGCTATGATTCACCCACAAAGTTCTCAGTCAATTCTTCTCTGAAACTCACATTACTTTGTTTTTTGGCAGGGCCAACACTCGGGAGCAGATAAAAAAACTTTTCTGGTTTATTATTCTAAACTAATGTGTGTAGTTCCTGTCTCCCCATGATTTTAGTTGATGATTAAGAAAAATTTGAATAAAATTTGGGAGTCTGTTATATGTGCATTCAAAAATTTTAATTTTATGACATAACAGTAGTCACTGGCTTGTTCATTGAGCATTTTCTGTTTTTCTGAACAATTCTTTCTAGATGGACGACCACAGTGGGAAGTTGAGGCAAAAATAATTCGTGAGAAAACTCAAGGTGTAAGTAGTTTTTTTTTTTTTTTAAAAGTCAGCTGTGTAGTTATATATTGGCATTTTCCCCACAATGCTTTTGACTATGTGATAGGTTTCCTGACAGAAAGTCTCAATAATGTTTTTGTAGTCATGCATTGTGGTGGAAGTCCCTCCCTACCACAGTAAGACTGTGAACTCAGCTGTGCAGGTGCAGTTCTATGTCTGCAATGGCAAGCGGAAAAGGAGCCAATCACAACGCTTTACTTACCTTTCAGGTGAGTTGAAATGTTCTTGTTGTTGATTTAAAATAAAATCATCTCAAATTTAGTTTAGAGGCGTTTTTATTGTTTTTAGTCTGGTGACCATAACCATCCATACCATGCAGCAAGTTTGAGTGTTTCTGCAAATTACGATCAGACACTCCATCAGCATTGTTAAAGCCATGGTATTTTGGGAGCAGACCAAACTCTGATCCACAATCCAATGAAGAAAGTAGAAAACAAACAAACAAATGTTAGAATACGGTGATGATTTTAGCTCACTTCAAAATTTCTATTTTCCCAATATTTCAATTGAAAATTGTTGCAGTAATCTCTGAAGTAGGCCTACAATTGAAATTCAATTCTTCATTAGTCAAGACAGATCTCAAGCTGCTATTATGAATCAGTGATGATTTAAAAAGAAGTAATGTGGCACAGTCTGCTGGAATTATTGTGGGTTTTTTTTTTCATTTCGTTTTTTACCAAGAAATATTATTCTAGTTACTTAATTACTTAATTAGTTATTTTAATTGGATATTAAACTTGATTTGATACTATTTCAGTCCAAAGCTCCACATTTGACATTACATAGTGAAAGTAAAAGCTTTTTGTAGATTACAGTTAGTGTTGTAATACAAAATGTCATATAACACACCAAAGATATTTTGTATTTTTCCCCCACATTTCACATTAATTAACACGTGGAGAGTGTTCTTTTTTTTTTGTACATGCAGACAGGCTGTTTCAGAGTCTAGATTTTTTTTCCCCTAAATTAAGAAAATACACAATTATTACACTTAATATTTTTAGAAAAAAAGATACTAACTTAAGTATTATTTGGTAGTGGTGTTGTGTGACGCTTCCAAGTTAATGACAAAAAGTTTGACACACTGTGTTTATCATGTTGCACGCTTCTCCACAGGGGCTTTGCTAACCTCGTTTCTTTCTTTCTCTCTCCAAAGAAAGCATTGCTGTGGTTTAGAGGACTCTTCCACTAACAATAACATTAACACCTGCCAACTGTTTATTTTGTAAAGTCTCCTCAAACCAGAGCCAAGCCTTTCTGTTTTTTTCTGACATGCACTGCATTTGCATAGGGTTTTATGTTACAAATCTTTTGCTATCCAGGAAACTTTTATTATACATTGATTGTGAGTTATATAGTAAAGTATATATTTTTATCAAAGCATCAACTAACTCCATCTTAATATTTTAATGTCAAAGTTTCTTCAATATTTTTAACTTGAATCAAATTTATGTCTTGTTATTAGATATTGTTATCCCCCCCCCATCCATAAAGCTAGTCAAACTGAAAACATAGTTGGCGGAATATATTGACATGTGAGCATTTTGTGCAACACATCCAAACCCTGACTTTCACCGCAACAGTGTGTATAATTGTGTGTTTTTGTGTGTGTGTCTATGTGTATAAGCAGCCTTGCCCATCCACCCACCCAGCCTTTCTGTTTGCAAGCACGCCCACTCTGCACAGGCAGTTCCTGTTTTCCCCGTTGACAGATTAGTTCAGCCAATTACAGCAGAGTACAATAACCCTGCTCTGTCAGTCAAGATGGGTCGCTGACACCACTAGTGTCACCACGGACACCGCCTCCTTTATTGTGGCAAAAGAAAAAAGAAATCAGCTAATCAGTTAGGTTTCATGTTTCATCGTGGGCTGTTGCAGAGGCCCTGGCCCAATTTAAGAATGTGTTCTGAGAAAACTTAGAGAAAAACCAACACATTTAAACTGGCGAACAAATAGCCTTTGTTTCTGTTTTGGTTTTTAAAATTGCTGCAGTGTCATTCAGGTAACAGTGTTTGATAAACCTCACATAAATGGCCTCAATTTTTTATTCATTTTGGGGTAATAAAAGATTAAAAGTCCATTAACTTATACGTATATCTCCTGGCTCCATTTCAAGCCAGAATAAACCCCATTTAGAAGCACCATTATTGTGCCTCTTGCCTTTCAATCCCAGAAAGTGAGTAAAGGCACGTTCAGTGAACTTGTTTGTTCTGTTGGTTTGATCTGGGCTAGGGGGCATTCAGCTCTTCTTCGCGCACAACACTCCACATGATGGCACCCAGACTGACAACATATGCTCTCTCTCTGATTCAGAGCTGGATAAAAATAAAACTCACTGTCACAAGGCACCAGATTGGGAAATAGGTTACTGATTGGTGTAGCAGTGCTCTAAGCTGTCACAGTAAAAGGGAATGGCCCCATTTAGTATCAAAATTTGGGGAGTTTTTTTTTCTTTCTTTTTTTTAACTTTAAAAGGAGATCAGATTCAAAAAACATGCTTTTCAGAAAATCTGTTTACTGCTTCAAGGGTCTTTTGGTCTACTTTTGCGTTTACTGAACATAATTTAGCCTTAAATTTACAAAATTGGGGAGACTAGTGGGGGGGGGCATTTCAAGCCCTCTCAAGTCTTTGGGGGGGGCTATACCTGAAGCAAAAATAGCAACACTGTCAATACTGCGACACAGTGGCTTGACAAATTTATAGATTGCTTTTATCTATTTTCTTGTAGTATTTGATTGGCAGACTGACAATGTGTTTTTTTCTCTCTCTTTCATCCTGTCACATCTCCCTTCCTCCTCTGTCTCTTTAGTCATGGTTAAACAGGAGCACAGAGATGAGCTGGACCTTACTGCAGTACCTATTTCCATGCCCCTGGCACATGCTGGTAGTCTGGTGCGCACCCAGCTGCCTTCTCCTGAGCTGGGCCACCCATCGGACAGCCTTCTGTCCAGCTCCCCTCACAGCCTGGCCACGGGCTCCGGACCTGGCCTGCTACCCGTGCAGGCCCCCTGCCCCTCCCTGGGCTCCCCATCTTTCCAGCACCTGCCTCACCTCCAGGGTCGCATTTTGCATCAGCCCCCTGCAGACTGCCAAATGACGTTCCATCCGAACTCTTCTCCTGCTCCTCTTTCTGCTCCTTCCCGGTCCTCCTACGAGCCCATGCAGCACAGTCATGGTCACAGTCTGCCCTTCAATGGCCAGCCCAGCCTTCCTCCTCAGGGCTATGAGAGGATGCCTTTTCAGCATAGCCCCAGTACAACATCACACCCAATGGGCATGGGAATGGTATACCCCTCCTCCCCTTGCTCCTCGCCAACTGCTCCCTCCTCTTCAACAGCCAACCCCATTGCTGGATCCCCCCACAGCCAGCAACCCCTATTTACCCCCTCATGCTCACACCTTCAAACACCGGGAAGCTATCACTGCTCCCCAAATCCCACCCAGGTGCCCTCTCCTGGTGGACACCCCCTAACAGGGCAGCACTCTGCACAGCTGCAGAGGGCCATGGGCTACCACCCAGTAAGTCAAAGATCAGCATCCTGTCCTACAACGTCCAGCGCCCCTCCTCCAAGGATGGTCCCCTCTCCTCACTCTGGACCTTCTTCTCCTCAGCTCCATTCACTGCCGTACCAGTCTCCCACCTCATCTTCACCCACCTCAGGTGGCAGTCCTCTTGGGGCCCTCCAGCAGCAGCCTTCTCCCCAGGCTACAAGCCCAGTCATGACAAGCCTGTCTCCAGCAGGAGTGGGGCCTCTGGTTCATCCTTTAAGCCCTCAGGGGCCCTTCCCATCAGATGGGGAGAGGCTGAACATTAAACAGGAGCCAGAGGATGGGGAGCCCACCTTCCGCTCCATCGGCTTGCAGGACATCACACTGGATGATGGTGAGATATATGAGCTTATATTTATTTCAAAACATCTTACGGGTTTAGCCTATTTAATGCCAATCCTCTGTAGCTACCTTGTGTCTTTAATAAACAATAATACACTTTCAACCATTGGGAGCAACAATGAAATGTTCAGAACTAGCTGCCTTTATTTTAGAAGTCCCACAGAACAGGTAAGACAATTAGAAATAGTTAGTCCATCAGCCTATGACTTTTGTACTGTGCTTCTTTACCTCTGTAAGCCTGTGGTGTTCTGTGTGGAACTATGCATCTTTGACTCACTCTTCAGTTTTCTGTCAGTCCGGGCTTCAGCTCTCATTATCACATTTTCCTGTCCTTTTACACAAGATATTTAGAGCCAACCATCTGTGATGAATCTCATTTTCAGTCTGAAACAAGGGACTGTTCAGGGATTAAGTTTACCCTACAATACGTGACGCACAAGATAAATTTATACCTGATGATGTAAAACAATACACAGCACCAGTTGTTGTATTTTCAAGAGGCTGAAACCTTGATGCCTGATAACAGTGATAGTGTTTCATCTGTCACTGCAGTGCACAGTTGTGTACACAGGTTCATTACTGAGGGGTCTTGTGACTTAGTATTGGGTAACATAGACATAATAAGACTGATAGGTGTAGTATCATATTAAAGGGTCTAATTGTGGACTGCAAAGCTTCTGTATCTCTGGCAGCGATGTGGAGATTAATTACACTTTGAATGTTTTGGCTTCTTGGAGCTGAGGACAGGGAGAGGACTGCATAAATTTTTGCATGTTGCAAAGACTGGGCTGGAACACGGAGACTACATTTGTGTGCTGCTGCAGTAATTACATCCTGTGTGTGTTTGTGTGTACGTGAGCATGTGTGTACCTGTGCTAACAACTCTAATTAGCATGCCCAGGAGAACTTGTTGACTTAACAATTGACCATGAAGTCAGCACATGCATTTAGCACCTTTTTTTCTCTCTCATCCGTGAACTTCTCCACCTAAAATATGTTAATCTACACTGTTCTAAGTCACCTACCTCCTTATCTGTAGGTTGTGTTACCACTGCTGACATATTCAAATGAGGGTTCTGAAGATTTAAGGTTAATAAGTAGCCTGGCAAGGCTATGTAAGGGAAGTGTGATGCTGTGTGTTAGAAAGGGTCAACCTTATTAACACAGGGTTGCTGTCAATAAGTCGTGTGAACAGCTGCTGGGGTTCAATAGTGCATAAAACTTAAGAATACACAGTGTCTCCCTTTTCACAGCCTCATTCGTATGCATGCATGAAGCTTGATTTATTTTTTTTTTCCTACATCAAATTTAAATTCAATTTTATTAGCATCTACTCATGTAGACACAGTCACTTTGAAAGTAGCTGCCTGTACTCAATCTCATTTTTAAAAAGTGTGAGAAAAGTTTGTGAGTGACACAGTTCAGACGGGAATGTAAGCTCTCCCTTTGAGCCTGTGGCTAAAAATAGCTTTCTGTGCCAGCCCAGCTCTGTAGGCCATGTTTTGAAGTAGCGACGTGGTGTTTCACCCAGCTCTGAATTTTAGGAGGTCGCAGCACGATCTCTTAAATAGACCACATGCACCCCAGTTTGAAATTTGTGTCCTTCCTGATCTGTCTGTCATAGTACCATAAGGATGTGCGAATTCATATTGCATAATGACATTTTTTTTAAAAAACATCTAGAATTAATGCTTTTGAGCAATTTATACATAATTAACATTTGTTTTCTGATAAAAACATCTTGTGTTTAGAAAAGTTTGCCCTCAAATCAATTTTATATAGACTCTATTTTTGCATGTATGTCATCACACATGAGATTAACTTTTGCTGTAGTATCACAGACTTAAGTCAGTGATATGAGGGGAATACAAATGTGTGTAGAAAACTGCTCTGATTAGCAAACAGATGGCACTTGTGACGCACACCATAGCATGCTTGGGATATGTGTCTTGGTGTGTGTGTGTGTGTGTGTGTTTTAGGGAGAGATTGCATATTGTGTTTGTGTGTGTCATCTTGATGTTTTGGAAGGGTGTGTGTGTGCGTGCATGCGTGTGCGTGTGCGTGCACCCGTACAGAGCTGGAGACACAGGAGGTGAGAAGACAGACTGACAGACAGATGGACAGACAAGTCCTGGATCCAAAGCCACTGCAGGGTCACTCAGCTGAGACATTCAATCTGAAATGTACTTGAAATCTGAAATTAAATTGAAGTGTATACTGAATGCTTATGTACAATGTATAATGTACATTTAAAGTTTTCATTGTTGTCTAAATAAAGAAGTGCAATTATGGAGAAATGGCACTTAATGTGTATAGAAAAATAACAAAGAATGCATAATTGCTGCTTTGTAATGCATGGGCAGTTGTGCATTTTTTATTGGCTTTGCAATCAAAGAAAAGCAAAAGACCATAAACCACAAAAGCAAAGAAGGAAATTCTCAATAAAAGCAGCCCAAGATTTAACTGTCACTAAAATGTGCTGTTTTTCTATTGCTTTGATGTCTGAATCAAAACAGCACTGAGTGCAATCAGCTGGTGCCTTAATGGAAAATGATCAAATACACGCTTTTTTTCGTAACAAATGTTTGGCACATTTGATATATAGAGCTAAGTGCATCAGGGCTTTAACCAGAAAATAAATGTAACTTCTGATCAGGAGCAGTATAGGTGATCGATGGATTTGATGAACTATAACCAGTGTGACTGTCAGGCAGTTTTTCCAAACATCTATATATACGCATGCTTTTGGCTACTCCATATGAACATAGCAGTGGCTTGAAGAATGTGGGCCCTCCATAGTGGTCATGGTGACAGAGTCTGAAGCTGTTTTGCTGCCGACGCATTTACTTAACTAATTAATCTGCACATGACTGTCTTTATGTTTGCAGAGCACGGGAAAGCTGGGAAAGAATAGCATGTGTGTTATTGGTTTTGTTTGCATGTGAGCAGTTGCTGTAGTCTCGGCAGTGTGCGGCCCGTGTGTCCACAACAAAAGCTGGTCTTTTGTCGGTGCTGCCCTGCCCTGCCCAAATTCATAGCTGCACCAAACTGCGAGCTTTGGCTTTGAGGGTTAATAATAGGCAGAGCCCTACTGCCTGCACTCCTCAGAGCAGAGACACTGGCACAGTAATGACACAGAAACATGCACATGGAGTGACACCCACATCATTCTGTAGATGTAATCAAATATACCAGACAGTGTCTATGAACACATCTTTAAATATATGTTTTTATTGTCCTGTTTTTCTGTGTTTACAAGTCAAGGGACTGCGTAGAAGCCATTTTGCTCCATCTATGTTACTCCATATGCTTGGAAAGTTTCACACAGCATTATCCATTAAGCAACATTTTCAACCAACAACTTTACTTACTCATTTTGTAGCTGTGCTATTTAATTGAAAAGATCATTATCAGTCTCTTCTTTATGTTCAGTATAATCCACCTACCAGCTCAGTAGTGTGGATTGACACATGCTTACAGTGTTTATGTACTGGACCACTTCTTGAAGCCTACACTTAATACCCAACGTGATACTTGTTTCTTTAACAGAAAGATAATGTGTTGTTTAGTCATGTGTAAAGGTGCTAGCAGGTGGATTACCTTCACAGAGAACAGGAAGATGTATTTTCCTACTTCCAGTCTTTGTGAATTTACCAGCTGCTGTAGTTTCACAATAGCAGACAGAATTAATTTGGTGTGTACCATGTAATGACAGGCACGTTAACACCATTGAAACCAACAACTTGCTTAGCTTTATATGATAAATATAGTAATTTTATCACATGCACCCTGCACATGATGTGTGCTTCCTGAATGCTGCAAAATAGTTGAGAGCTGTAAAGTTATTAAAACAAGAAAGGGGTGAACTGGCCAATAACCAACTAATCCAAAAAGACCTTTTCTCAGCAGTTGGCCCTCCAGGGGGGAAAAAAAGCCAGTGAATATTGGATTTACCTTTGACAGGTGGCGAGACATGCGACTCCAGCTTTATCTGATATGAAATTAAACATGAAATTAGTCTTTTTGTCTTTGGCTCCCTTTTTAAATGATATTTAATTGACATTTTTGCTTTAAAAAGGAATGAAATTTGCAATAAATTAGAAATAAATTAGTTGTTTTGTGTATCTAAGATAGCCTTAATGCTCCCATTGACCAGAAGAACAACTGTAATAACCCCAAACTCCTGATTTGCTGGCATAAAAAACAACAGTGGAAGGAAAATACATTTCCATTAAATGCTGCTGCTACTCTGTAAAAACAATGGCAAACATGTGCTGGTCTTTTCCCCTCCAACAAGTGGAAAAGGACTTTGTGTGTCATCTTTCCACACAGTTAAGGTTTTAAAGAGTGTAATGCAGAGTTCTTGGCAAAGGCAGGAACGTGGTATGGAGACAGTGCCAGCTGCTGCATTTTTCTTTCGAAGGAGGTAAAGCCTGGAAATCCTTCTGTGAGGATAAGAGTGGTTTATTAACTTACTTTGTTCTGGTTTTTTAAATATGTGCATATCATATTATTTTGGAAAGTAGCAGTGCTGCTTCTATGGTGAAGTTTTTGCAGTTTTTTTCCTCTGTTGCAGTGTTGACTGGTTGTTTTTTGATTTTATTTTGTGCACTTAAGCCAGGTATGGAGCACTGGTGCTCAACTGGAAAATTAATACTAGTCACCACATTTTTATGGCGCGCAAGTAAGGACTTGACAGATTGTGGTGAAGCAAATTTCACTCTCCCTTGTAAATGTGGAGCCGCTGAAATGTGTGTATGCAAGCTTTTGTGTGTGTACCTGTATGTCTGTGAGCTTTTGGTGAGTCACCTTAGCATGTTGATGTTACCTTGCCACTGCCTCCTGCTTGGTAGCCAAAATATTACAAGAAAATGCAAAAAGTGTTTTCATTTTTCTTGTACTTTTTCTTGTGTCTCCTTAAATAACTTTGGATGCTAGAGTTACAAAACAAAGTATTATCTTTTTGGAAATTTCAGTTCACATTTTTTTCTATGCGCTGACATTTTATAAAACCACCATATAAAAGTCTTTTCTCAAGTGGGGAAAAAACTCTATTATTTTTAGTTGGGTTTGTAGCTCCTAATGGACAGTGACGCATTAAATGACTGGGGGAGAGAAAGGTAAGAAAAAAAAAGATGAATTATTGGAGTGGGCTTTGTCATTGCCCCCAAGTGGCCATTTAAGCTCCGGTGGTTTCTGTCCTAAAACTCAATCTTCTGGTCATCTGCTTGGTGGAGCCACTATTCTGTGTCCTCGTTCAAAGGCGAGAGTCTTGTGAATCACTTACCGTTAGATCAAATGGGAAATCCACAGATGATTCAGAGAGATGAGTGATTTTAAGAAACTGAGACTCTGTAACGAGCTTCTCCGGTGTGATCTGTGCCCTCACCTGCTCACTCACTCCAAAAGTAAAATTAAAATTAAGCAGAAAGGGATTGCAGAGAAGCAGCTGAGATGAAGAGTAAATTGGGGGGGGTAGGCTTTCCGGAGCAGGGCTGGAAGATTTCAATACAAGTTTCATCAACTGACCGTCTATTTCCAATGTGTGTGATCAGTCAGTGGCTCTTTTACTTAAGGTTTGCTCTCATAGCTGAGGCTTTGTGAGGATGTGTGCATGTCCTTACAGGGCCCTGCAAGTGGAAACTGTGTGCTTTGATATTCCCTGTTGCAGGCAAACTGAGTCTTGCTTCCCTCTGTTCCCTTTGCGCCAACATTTTCCATTGTGGCATGTTGTCTTCATTTGCTGGACTGAAGAATCAGTCAAACTTTGAGCTATTTGCTTAAGCTGCTCTGCCAGGGTAAAGTTTCTAATGCCTGGGTCAGGGAACTTTTTTCAGTGTGTCATAAAGGGTTTTGATAATTACCCACTTTCCATTTCGACAGAAGACATGTTTATTGTACTGAATGACCATCTGCCTGTTTCACTTCTGTTTTGCATTTTGGAAATCTTTTCAATATGCCTCCTTTGACATGCACTTCAGAAATGGAAACGTGAGCTAACCCAGTCACAGTGGTCTCCTGCTAGATGTGAAACCTCCTTTCAGGGAAATTTAACAAATCAACTGTTATCGCTTCAATCGCAATATGCAGATTTGACAACAAATTCGTTTCTCACTTAGCACTTTATGTCTAAGCTTTAAATTCTGCCTAACATTTTGTAGCCACACTTTCTTGGGGGGTGTTTGAGGGGTTATATTTTCTAATATTCTGGACCCTCTTGCTTGTTCTGACTCTTACCGATCCTGACCGTTAGCTCTTTCTCCTGCACTAGAACACACACATCTTTCTTCATTATGCTGTAAAGTACTCAAGAGTGTAATGCTGAAGTTTGGATGAGATAAAATGTCTACACAAACTGCTTTCCCTCTAAACTAACACCTTTGGTTGTGTAGCACAAATGATGACTGAGAGAGGAGGCAGCAGAAAGGGTTGGCTTTGTTTATTTCAGTCAGTTAAAGAATTAAAATCCTTTATCTCACGAGGAAGGAGCATTCTGATTGTAGCCTTTACTAGCAGTAGTAACTGTAGTAGTGGCAGTAGGCTGATGTATATTTTGGCTAGGGAGCCCCCCTCCCAGTCATCTGCAGAGGATCTCCCTCCGGCTGAGACATTCAGAGCCACAGTTACTACAACAGCCAGCGCTGAATCACTGGTTTTCTGTTGCACTGTCATGAACAATACCAGTAAACCTGAGAAAATACTATGGCATATGAAACTAGTCATAGCTTGTGCTCAACTCAAACCTCTCTTTCACTTCTGGTTATTGATGTGTGGAGCTCCAGGTTAAATTGAAGCATAGATTATCTTTTGCTCACGATGAGGGAAACATTGTTTTATTTTTACAAATTACAATGATTGCTCAGCTGCTCAGTGTTAGTTCTGGCCTTCTTCTCTTTTCTTAGATAAAAACGTTTTTAGTTAACTGAACTTTAGTTTAGTTTGCCCTGTTTTAAGTCCACAGATTATAACTTTTATTATGAATTGATTTAGAAGGGAAACAAAAGAATTGTAATGGGGCAGAGGTGGAATAACCTCCTTTCCACTGTGTGCCTCTTTTAAGATGGAAATTGACTTCCAAAACAAGCCCTGCTCATTTCAAATCGTCCAAATTTACATTGGGCGCAGCTGTTATATCGAGAGTGAAGCCTCGCGAAAATATTTCTGACAGTTCGTTGTGGGAAACCACTTTCCTCAGCTCGTTTTATAAGAAAACAAATGCAATTGAAACGAGAGGAATTAGTCTGAAGTTATACTCGACTGAGTTTCCTGAATTTTTATGCTAACTGCCTTTTTCGTCTCTTCTCACTTATTTATCGGTCGATAGGTTAATGTTTGCCTATGCAACAATCTAATCAGTACAGCGGAAAGTGATGAGTTTTTGCAGACGCCCACTTAATGTCGGTCTGTCGCACTTCACACTATGTTGCTCATATTCCTGTGGTATTAGGGCAGATTCACTCCCTTGAATAAGCAGAGCTTACCACATAACACATAAGCTGTGCGGAAGGTTTCTGACAGGCCTGTAAGCACCACGGCGTAATGTGTACCTCTAATTTAATCTGCTATTGCTCAGAATCAAGCTTTTTCTTACACATCAATATAGCTTAATTATGTTTAGTGTAGATAACTGCTATTAAGATATTTTCTAAATTTGTTCGAGATTAAAAGTGTGCTTGTGTTACAGGAATGAAAAGAAACCCAGCTTATAGCCTTTTCATTTTATGAATATAACTTCTGCTCTGATGGTCCATTAACAGCTGTAAGATGCAGTTTATTTTGGGCCCAGCTGCAGCACTTGTCTTTCAAAAGGTCACAGCCTTTAAAGGAGATCTGTGATCCTCTATCACAGTTTTATTTCACACAAGGAATTGTGTGACAACCCAATGAGCCAGTCCACTTGTTGCATGTTGTACATCAAGGTCAGACTGTATGCTTAAAGGTAAATGTTTGCTTTGATAATCACACAGTAGTCTCATAAGTGCGTGGTGGTGCTGTGAGTATGACGGTGTGTGTGTGTGTGTGTGTGTGTGAACATGGTTGACATGGGAAAGGAAGAGCCTCCCACGCTAACAGGATGATGTGAGTGATGGTGGCCAGACACAAAAGCAAGCAGCAGAAAACACAAATAAAGTACACCAAGGCACTAAATTGTGCTGCTGGTCCCATGACAGAGACTGTAAAATCAGTCATGTGTTCAGTTTGAAATAATGAACTTGGAGTGCTCTTTAGTTTTAAGAGGAGGTGATGAAACTGTGAAACGGATATAAAGGTTAACAAAACAAATGTAAAGACTTTTATAGTTTACTGAATTTATTAAGATTGTGTTGCTTTATTACTCGCATTACTTTACAGCTTTTAGGCATACGTGTGTTGTTAGATTTGAATATGGTTTCTTTTTTCTGAAGAAACGCATTTGGCTGGTACATTTACTCGTCTATGACTAAGTCGCTCCCTGCCACGTTTTTTTAACCGAGTTACAGTAAAACATTTGGTTAAAATCTTCTTTGGGGGTGGGGGAGGTGGGGGGCTTGATTTTACACTAAAGCTGCAGATGTGGACAGACGGAGGTGAAGAGAGCTGCATTTTGACGGGCATGTACAGACAGATCATGATCATTGGTGGTGGTGTCACACTGGGCCAGAGGTCTCTGCTACACCTACCCAAACCAGTTTGCTGAGCCTGATTTCTTTGTTTTTGACCTGTCATCATCTCATTTAAAACACTTAGGGAAACCACATGAAGAAGTCAGAGGACAAAAGGTGAACTCATACATGTTGTAAACGGGGGGGGAGAAACCTTCACATCACATTTTCCATAAATTTAAAATAAATACAAGTTTCCTTTTACTCTTTCTGTCCTCATGTCTTCCTCACAAGTCAAAGTGAAGCTGATTTATTTCACGGCTGCAGTTTTTACTGGCTCCCTGCTGTTTTTCTCGTGGTCCCAGTGTGAGTTGTGAATGGAGGCAGCAGATGTAAAACAACCATTCAGGCTGGCTGGAAAACAGGCTGCAGCACAGAGAAAGGCTTACTAGTTATTTATTTAAAATCAGGCTCTAACTGAGTCTGTGGAGTAATTAACCTCGCTGTGCCTGAGTGCCTTTCTGGGCTCAACAGCGCGTTTAACAATAGATTGGTTTTACACAGCCTTTTTGCCATGCTTGCAAACCCCATGAACAGGCCTGAGGAAATGTACTGAACCACCATTAAAGCTCTAATGAAGTAATGGACAGCCCCGCTGGTTGGCCAGCTGTTCAGGAGTGTGTGTTTATAGGAGTAAATGTGCTCTGCTAACTGCTAACATTTCTTGGACTCAAGCAAAGCTTAGAATTGGCACGTTCAGTGAATGGAATAGTTTCTCTCATATGTTTTGTCAGGAGCAATCATATCTCATGTCAGAGCAATGACTTTGTGACCTATGGGTTTACAAGTTGTTTTTTGTTTGTTCGTTTGTTTTTTGTTTTTCCATTTTAACTTTTGGCAGTTTGTTTGCCATTTTCGTCTTCTGAGGAACTCAGCGTGGAACTACACTGACCTCTGCTGGAAAGAAATGCATATATTCTGACAAAATAATACATTTAAAGTTTTAAATATCTATTTTCTCTGTTTGCCTTTCCCTCCACAGTGAACGAGATCATTGGTAGAGACATGTCCCAGTCCCCCAACCAGTCATAGCTTGGCCTTCGCATCGACCCTTGCATCTCCGTAATCCTGGCACCTCTTCAGCACCATTACAGACCCAGGTCCCAGTCCGGGTGCTGGTCCTGCGGGAAGAAGAGGGCTGAAAAGAGAAGATTGTGGTCAGTGACTGAATACGATCGGCGATTCTATTAAAATCGCAATGATTTGCAAGTTCACCAGCCTGAAGAAGACACTCCTCCCATTTATTTTAAAACCATTTCTCCTACATAGAGCTCTTGATACAGAACTTAACATAGATTAGAAAGAAAATGTGAGCAGGAGGATGTTGCAATGCCAAGTTGGAGCCAGGGTGAAATTGTTGGAGAACAATGAGAAACCGTTACAAAAACCTTCTTTCTCTTCAGCTCTTCACTGTTCAGGCAGTGACCCTTTGTTAGGTGTACATCTGACCCTTTAAAGCACCTTTACAGTCTTCCTGACCAATCAGTACTCACTTCTGTGAGTCTGGAGCGCTCACTTTTTTGAATACGTTTATCTACAAGAGACAACAGAATGCGCTGTTGTCGCCCTGTCACCAGCATTGACCTTCAAGTGTGAAGATGTCTTGTGACACACGAGAATAAGAGATGCTCAGTAGTGCACAGTCACGAGGAGCCTTAAGGCTGTTACAGTGCACTGAGTGTAGCCAGTTTCTCAGGCAACGCTGTTATAAACATCAGGATGCTACAAATATTCTGGGTTAATTGACAATCAGCAAAAATGTGGCAGAACAGTTAAACCATGAAACTGGATTACTGATCGGAACCCCTTTAAATATTTCAGGAAATTCTGTAACCAAGCTTTGCTGTCAGGCTGAGTGAGCAAAATTTGTTGTTGTTACGATGTCCACGCCCCTTGTAAAATATAAAAATATTCAGGTCTGGAGGGGCGGGGCCCTGGCAGGTAGAACGAGCTGCTGTGGCGCCGATCTCATTCAGATCTGCAACATTCCACAACTTTTCGTAACCTTGCAGCCGTGTAGATATCTGTACATTAACTCCCGCAAACCACCACACCCCGTCTCCTTTTCGTCTCCTGTCTCCTGTGTTTCCTCTTCATCCTTCCCTTTCCTGTGTTTCTCCACCCTCTGCACATTGAACAAAGGCCTTATTAACAATTAGGAGCTTTCACTGGTGGCAAAAGCTTTTTGTTGTTGTTGCTTTTCCACAGCAGGCTTTAAGTTTTAACGATAGATTTTTTTCAGAAACAGATGTGCAACTTGGATCGTGTGGATATGATTTCAGGAGTCCCGATGAGGGACAGTTGAAGATACATGAAGATTCGTGTTAGAAATGGTTTTCATTGGTCCACAGACACAGAGCTCTTTGCTTCTGAAATTTCCATCCATGCATTTCTGAAATCTCCCAGGGTCCTTTGTGTGCCTTCAGTTTCCTAACAGATCGATCTTTGCTGATAACAATCCATGACGACTCCTCCATCATTTCCAGGATGTATTTATTCCCATTCTTGCTCTACTGACAGAAATGCAGTGCCTGTGTGGCAGCAATAACAAACCTGAGGAAAGAGCACCTTCAGGCAGGTTTTTAGTCAGATTTGACGTAACAGACGTGAACATGTGAACAGACAGATACCGATTCTGGTTTGAAGATTTCCACTGGCATTTCTGCCTTAAGTTTGACAAGGATGAGGAGAGCTCAGGAGTGTTTTTATTCTTTTGTTTTTAAATGATGGTTTGAAGTGAGTTTCCAGGTGAAAATTATTATGCTATGCATTCATATTCTGCCTAATGCCTTTACAAATGGGGAAAAAAAAGACAAAAAAAAAGACCTTGATGCCTATAGAAGTAGACTGTAGACTTTTTTAGATGCTTGATTGATTCCGTTAGCATCCTGGATTTGTCCATCAGCCAATCTGCCTTGCCGAGGACACAGCTGCAAGCATCGTAATAGGTTCAGTTCTGAGTGAGTGTGTGGATGAGTGGTTGATGTTTGTACCAAATATGCTGTACAGAAGACAGGAATCATAAGAGTCCTATTTTCAACAACAGAAGCACACACATGTATTTAGGCTATGCAAACTGTAACAGCAGCAAATGTGAGATATGATGTTATATATGAGAAATGAGATTATAAAGTAGTTGTAAAGTTGCTTATGAACTTCACAGAGAAAAACGAACTGAACCTTCAGATAGTGAGAGTATCATGTCACTATGTAAACTATTAGGATGCCTTAACTTGTTTGAAAACCAGTTTTTCAGTGTGTCTATATGCTGTTCTTTTTTTTTTTTAATGAGTAAGACGTAAGACGGTAACTATTATTTTTTGTTTGTTTTTTTAGGGGGAAGGGTGGGCTTTAAGGGTTGGGTGGGAGGAAGAAGATGGCTGTTTTGCATATAAAGTTGGTTCTGCAGATTAAAAAGAAGCAAGACTACAAAAAAAAAGAAAAAAAAGAAAGCAAAACCAGCATTGACAGTAAACTCTGGCTGCCGCCCTGATCTGTCATAACCAAAGACCGAACAATATGTTCTCACTTTACATAATAGTAAAGCAACAGAGACTGTACAACTCTATTTTTGATACTTTGAAATGGATGTCATTCCTAAAACTGGGGACACGAGCGTCATATATATATATATATATATATATATATATATATATATATATATATATATATATAAAATTATGTGTGTGTAATATGATTGTTTTGTAAAATAAAAGGGAAATACAGGTTTAGCTTATGTTTACCAAGCCTTGTATTGTCATTTCTTGTATATTTTGTATGTTTAAATTTTTGTAATTTTTAAGACTGCAGTGCTTTTTGAAATTATTCAAAGGGAATAATACCTTGCATCATACTGTAGGCTCTAAAGTAGTGTATGTCAATAAAACCAAAAACTCAACCATGGCTTTGTGTGACCTCATTCCCCCCCCCAATCTCTCTGAGACACACTGTATTCTTTTATTCATACTTTGCTAAGAAAATGGGACATGGGTGCAAATGTGGAAACGGGAGGTTCAGTGTGTAAGGTAAAAGCACAGTTTGTACAAAGCTGATGAGCTTGAAAGTTAAGATTTGGTATGACCACAACACAGCCTGAACACTCTCAGGCAGCTTTCTTGTAATTTCTTGAAGGAGTCTTCAGGAATGGCTCTCCAGGCTTCTTGAGGGAAGTTCAAAGCTCTTCTTTGGATGTTGGCTGCCTTTTGTTCTGTTCTCTGTCAAGATGATCCCACACTGCTTCTACTGCACTGGCAGTGTGTTTAGGATGATTGCCGTGTTGAAAAATAAACCTACTGCCAATCAGACATTTGCTGGATTTATTGCGTGTTGGTTGGAAATGTGATGGTATTTTTCTGCATTTATAATTTTGATAAGATCTCCAACGATGGCTGAAATGCAGCCCCAAGGCTTAGGCTTTGTTTATGAACACATCGCATATTGCAACATAGAATGCAAAGTTTCCTGCTAATACCTCAGTGATAACCATTTAAAACGGGTTCTTTGCTAAGTTGTATGTTATGTGTAGACACAACACTACTTGAATGAGTCTTAGGTGAGTGTTAAGTGGATTAACAGACAAAACATTCATCTGAAAATGTTCAGGTACAAGGACTGGACTGAAAATGAGTGGGAACACCTTCAGAAAGCCTGGAAAACTATTGGTCGAGACCACTTTAAGACACTACGAGAAAGTCTGACTCCTTGGAAGCAAAATATAAAGAAATGAGGGGTAGCTCAACACGTGTACCTTACACATATGAACATACATGCCTTTTTAACCAGATCGGATATTCCAGCTGCTCATAAATCAGTTGTCTGGTAATCCTCTTTGGTTTTCAGCAGGAATGCAGATCAGCGCATCTCTTTCGGAGCCAACCATTTCTTCCATTTCTTGTGACACTGGTTTTTTGACTTTTGTAAACTTCAGCCAATCAAAATGTGAGACACACATTTTAGAAACGCTCACACTTGTTGCCTGTTCGTGAAGTGTCTCACGGGAAAATTCAAATACATCAGCCCAATATCGCTGCAATCAGGAGAACAAATAAGAAGGCATCAACAGTTTTAAATTATAGGCTGTGGTTTATATTCGGTCATAAACTAATTTCCAGTTTCCGTGGGGCTGACAGATCTGCACGCTCATTCTGCGAGGGAACAATAAAACAATAACTCCGTTTTCTGGGTCTGACTGGGAAAAAACTGATGTTTTGTAGTCAGTGGAGTCTCGGAGTTTATCTGTAGCTATGACAGTTTATTTTACTTATTTTTTAATATAAAGTCCTTCTGGGAATAAATCTCGATACTCGGCCGCTTACTTTTGTAGTTATTTTTCAGTGTTCTCAGAGTCGCCTTTAATTTCAGTGGTCACTAGAAAAACAGCAGGTACAGCCACCAGTCTCCCAACTTTGACAACTTTTTGTGTGGTAGAGGCTGCCTCTTTGAGTCTCATGTCTCTGGTTTTATACAACTTTCCCACTTCCGCTGTGCCATAGATGTCCAAAGATGAAACAGAAGATGGCAACTTGTTACAATTTATGGTCCCGCAAATGCGTCCGTCTCTGTTTCCGTTTGCTCCGAGACAGCTGAACCTCTGACTTTCGGTCTCTTGCGCTGTTGTGTGTGTGGGGGGAAATAAATAAATAAAACTGTGCTTCTTTGGTGCCCTCCACTGGTACTTCAAGAGCTTGCAGCTGGCAGCAGATATCATTTCTACATTTTTGTAGTAAAATCTTCTTTGAATCTGGAATAGTTTATTTTGGTGATCCTACATCCATCAGTGTTTCTGAAAGTGGAGAAGGTCTGGCAGGTCCACACTGTTCTCTCATAATTGGGTGAGAGGCAGAGTACACTCTGGACAGGCTGCCAGACAGACAACCATTCAAGCTTATGTTGATACCTGCAATGATTTAGAATCACAAATTAATGCAACCCCATGCATACCTTTGGACTGTGGGAGGAACCCATGTGGACGAGGGGAGAACATAAACTCCACCCAGAAAGGCCCTGGGCAGGATTCAAACCCAGGACCTTCTTGCTATGAGGCAACAGTGCTAAGCACTGCACCCTTGTGCCACCCTCCACTGTACTGCCCCTGAGAAGAATATAAGATGTTCACATGAAGTCTTATGCGCCACTTTTTGGCATGCTGCGTCATTTGGGTGTTTCAAATACACTCACCGGCCACTTTATTAGGTAGACCTTTCTATTACCAGGTCGTGCCCCTTTTTGCCATCAGAGCTGCCTTATGTCTTTCCTATACCAACAAGGTGCTGGAAACATTCCTCAGAGATTAAACTGGACTTCTTTCAGTTTATTTGAAAACATTTCACCTCTTATCCAAGAGGCTTCTTCAGTTCTAAAACCAAAAAGTGGAGAGTCCCAGGCATTGAAACTCTAGTCGGGGCTTTCCCTTTTGGAGATGGGCCTTGACCCACTATTGATCATGTGTGTCATCACATGAGCCATGGTGCAGGGGGAAAAAAAGCATGGGTCATTACCACCATGGGTTTTGGGTAAAACCACTGAGACCTTGCCCCCACCCTTCATGTGGCCTTTAGTCCTGAAGTAGGTTGTGAGTGGGGGTTGAATTCTGAACCTGAAATATCTGAAATACTCAGAACAGCCTGTCTAGTTTGAACCACACCACACTCAGTCACTTAAATCACCTTTCTTCCCCATTCTGACACTCAGTTTGAACTTCAGGTCATCTTGACCATGTCTACATACCTTAATGCTCTGAGTTTCTGCCATGTGATTGGCTGATTAGATATTTGCATTAATAGGCATTTGAAAAGGTGTACTTAAAATGGCCGATGACTAAGTGACAATTGGAAGAAAACCTAATCTAAACTCTAGGAGGTTAATATATCAGACATTTTGAAAGAAACCCTGGGATTGGACTTCACTAGAAGTAGATGTAACTGATATTTTGTATTTGTGGCTAAAGAACAACCAACACAGGTCATTGTCAACACTTTTTTTTTTATTGTTTACAGTCTATACACAAATCTCAATTCACGCAAGTCTCAAACTTGCTACAAAAAGAAATATCTCCTGTGCCACCAGAGGTTGAACGAGCCTCATTCAGGCCAGTATTGCACTCTGGGTGATGTAGGCGCAGTAAAGGTGAAAAACTAAGTGAGCTGTCAGAGGGGCCTGCCACAGGAAAAACTCATGCAGCTTTACACAGTACTCTGGTAGGAATTAAAGCATGCTACAGACACACACAAATATTCTGGAGACAAGAACAAAAGAAATACAGTAGCTAGTTATAAACAACGTTAGGAAACACGTTCTTTTACATTTGATAACAAAATCTTAGTTTTTGTAAAGAAATTACATTAATAAAAATAGAATTTCTTGCCCTACTCTGTTAAAGACACTCAGTTCTTCAAGTATCTGAAGCAAAAAGAAATCTGTAGTGCTTGGAAAAATCTAAATAGGATGACATGCTATATGTTGTACATAAATTTTTATTTTTTTTTACAGTAAAGTTGTGTATTAATTGGTCCTCTCACACAGCTGTATTGTAGTGTATAAACTAGTAGTCCCTGAAGCTTAAAGTTATGTCAAATTAATTCATGACAGTTTACAAGTGTACAGTTATACTCTTTCAGTAGTCTAAGTCACTCACTTATGGCTTTTTTTTTCTCTTTTCAATGTCAAATATACTGCGGGATGCCATCACACAAACATAAAGCTGACACGTGCACACAGCACAGAAAGGTTGACTGAAGGTTAACACAGAAAATCCCATACTGCTATAAAGTGAAAATTTTGAAATATACACAAAAGATTGCGTGTAGAAGTTTTGTTTTTGTTTGTTTTTTTTGTTTTTTTACAGCCTCAAGCATTCCAGGATGAACATCTGTACAGTTTTAATGAGGACACGCACACTGAGTATTTAAATAAAACATCCATGTTTGGCTTTGTAAAGCCACTGATCTCTGTCCACACTCCACGTCATCTCTTCTCCACAACCAACTATTACAGTAGGTGAAAATGCACAGAAATTCTATACGTGACATCCGCAAAGTTGTTCTCCCAACATGAACCTGAAAATCTGAGCATCTGTGAACACTCAAACTTCAACAGCAGCTTCAGGAGTGTCAGGACCAGTAGTGTCAGGCGTGAATAGCCGATCATGGAAAAGCGAGAGGAGCAATAGCCTTTTGACAGAGTATTGGAATAACCGGAGGTTGGCGTCAATGTTGAAGAGGTGTTTTCAGGAGAGTGCAAAGAGTGCTCTTCTGTGGGATGCTAAATTGAGCGAGGTGGAAGGAGATGGCGGGTTAGTGGTCAGTTACAGAAGGCCAAGTGGACCTGCTGGCCGTAGAAGGGGTTGTTGGAGCGCTCAGCTACAGCCCGTCTGGCAATCTCCTCACTGGGGAAGGTGATCAAGGCCTCGCCGCTGCATTGGCCACTGAAGTTATACAAGATAAGAACGGCGTCTGGCTGAAGCTGCAGAAAAAAACAAACAAAAACAAAAACAAACAAACAAGTGATAAAGAAAGTAAGTTTATTTTTAATGTAATTGCAGTATGAAAACACCAGGGGGAGCCCACAAAGCAGAGGAAGAAGAATGCACTGGGAAAGATGGTCTCATCAAACGGGTTCAATTAGAAAGCAAAACAGCAAAGATTACTGAGAAGAGTTCAAAGAGAATAAGCAGAGCACATGCTGTTCTTAGAGACCTAAAACCCACAGGGCAGGTTTAGATGCAGCATTTTAATCATTGGTTAGTTTGCATGCGTTGACATCCTGCACCAAAATCAGCTCAATGCAACAAAAGAACTCAGGCATGCAGATATGAAACAATTCACTGATCACATCAGCAGTCGCACCAGCAAAATCCATTAAAGTCTCCATGAATCACATGTCACAGCATCACAAAGGGAGACAGTCGACTACAGTCTACTTCTACTATAGTTTATACATCCATGATCCAAAATCTGAATTATGTCTTGGAAATCGGTTGCATTTTTATTTTTCCTGGTGAATTTCATGGAAACATGTTTGGCTTTTTTGACTGCAGCTTTTTGAAAGTCAAGATGGATGGAACCTTCTAGCTAAATACTTTAGCTGTCAAAACAAGGAGTAAAATGCCACTCTGGTTTTCACCAGTGAAAAGCTCAGTGGGTTATTAAGTGTTCAACTCTCACCATCGCTGCAGAACAGGTGAGGCCCCGCATGCGCACAAAAGTCTGCAGGCTGTTAATCCAACGCATGAAACCTGATTTACAGATTTAGTTTGTCTTCTCAGGTTCAGGTTGGTTTGTTTAAAAAAAAGAAAAGCCCAAGACTGTGGGGCTGTACAGGACGTTTCTCGTTCTCTGTTGTGAAAATTACCATGTGCAGAAAATATAAAATCTTTTAGATATTATTCAAAAACCTGTTAGTAAGTCTAAAAAGAAGGAAGAGGAGAAGTGCAGTGAGAGTGGCACTTGCCTTCCTGTCAGTTTGATTAACGGGTTGTCTTTTTATATTCCTGAGGCAAACCTAAAACCTGGTACTGGCAATACCACACTGGATACTTCACATGATGCCAATTATCTGACACTCAGCAGCAGGAAACGCTTCAGCTATGAGGCACATTTGTTTAAGCAGCAGGAGGCAGATACGCCAGCTCAGGTGTTTTAATCTTTGATGGTAGGTACAGATGTGCGCTGTCCAATCATTACATGGCTGATATTACTGTAAAGTGTTCAGTTGTCACAAGAACAGCAGCTTCAGTTTGAGTAATGTTCCCTAATGTTTAAATTTTATACTAGATACATTTAAGTTATGATTCTTTCGAGCCAGATGAATACTCAATTGGTGATTTGAAGAGTAAAACTTAATTATTTAAATGATGCTATCTACCGTAGCATGTCCCCAAATATAGTCAGAGAAATGCCATTTTAAACTGAACCAAAGCTACACTGCAGGACCAACAAATCACCACGTCAGTACTGGCAATTTTAAAGCTACCTAAGCGGCCTACATCTGATGTTGTGAGATGGCCAAAATATAAAAGATGTTAGTTAAGTCTAGGACATGCACCCTCCCCTCCACTGCTTCTCTAGTCTGGAGGCTCTTCTTACCTTTGGGTGAGTCCCTAAAGACAGAGCCATTCTTTGGGCTGAATCAGACTCCTGGCCTGTTCGCTCATCTGAACCACGCCGCTGTACTCGTCAGGGGCGTACTACAGATACAGCATAATGACGGACAGACAGTCAGGGTGGGAGGCCTTCACATCGTTTCATACATGGCAGTACACAGCTTCAGGTAAAAATGTTACATGTTATTTGAAGGAGGAAAAACAGAGCAAACCAGGGACACACACCCACCCACACACTCTCTCCCTCTCTCATATGCACAGACTCACTGAGCAGGTTTCATTTTAACTACACAACGTGTAACTACACGTGACAGTGCAGACTGTCATAGCAGTGTGTATTAAAGGACACCAGTGTTGGTGTGGGAACAGTTTTCTCACCCAGGACCGGTGTGAGAGATGCTATTGCAGCCAGAAACACACACACACACACACACACACACACACACTGGAACAAGGATACAATTGCAGTAGTTCAGCCAACAGTCAGAATTGGAGTGTATCACACTCACACACACACACACACACACACTTCCATTTCTCTGTCACATCTAAAGATCTTCAATGTGCAACTCAAAAGAAGTTTTTATTTCTTTAAACCTGATATTCACGCATACACACAGTTTAACATACAGGGGTTTTTTGCCACAACTATTTGGCATGAACCATGAAGACCAAAAGCAGACCCCAGATCTTTGGCCCAACATCAACACCAACAACACCTCACCCCTTCCCATCTTTGATAATGTCTGATGCCACACCTGTCAGGGTTCATACCTGCTTCAGGGGACTCCGCCTAACTTGGGTCGGCAGCATTAAGCATGGGAAGCAAACAGGAGGGGGAAGAGACAAGTGTACACATGTCCCTTAATTCAGTAGTACTGTAGTGTAATTTTGCAATAAAAAGCACCAGAAGAAATGCGCTCAGTGGTTCAACAGCTAGAAACTATGTGTGCTGCCAGCTGTAGGAAGAGTAACTACCAAATCATTACAAGAGACTAATAATCGTTATCGTGGTCAGCATTTATATCACATCACTATCAAGTTGCTGCTATAAAAACTACAGCTAAACATCAGTTACACATCGGAAACCTCTAAACACAGAACAGCAAGCTTTTGAAGTATATGGCTCCACATTTCCTGTAAAAAAAACAAAAAAAAAAGCCTTCATTTCAGAGATACTGTACTGACCTGGTATCCCTGGAAAAAGCTGAGGATGTCCTTGACTCCAGTATTGTAGGGCAGACCCTGCATCCTGACCAGGGCACCAGGTTGGGGCAGCACAGGAGAGGCAGCTGCAGCAGGGTGGGGCTGAGCTGCAACTGCTGCTGCCACTGCTGGTGAAGCTGCAAAGTAGCTCACTGTGGAGGGAGACACTGGGGGGCTGGAGGGCACATGAGAATAAGAGGAGGAGAAAAGTTATGATAAAGATTAAAATTGCTGCCTCGCAATTGTGAGCTGCAGTTTACAACCAGTCTTAACCATAGACCTTTATTATTCAATCTTATTTGGTATGTGTGCTTTAGCTGAAAATGGACTTACCTGGGGTAGTAAGCAGTGTAGTTCATGTTCATGTTCATATAGAGATGTGGCTGAGGGGGGTAGTATGCCAGAGTGTGAGCAGGGCTATGTGCGGTGGTCTGAGGTGGTCTGGGAGCAGCCAGCAGGGGAGGCTGGTAGAGGGCAGCCTCAGAGAGAATGGCAGGTGGCGTGGGGAATGCAGCATAGGCTGTGGGGGGAGACAGACCTACAGAAAGAGACAAAGGTATGGCATGTGTAGAGTGCATGTACAATCCTGCCAGAAGTGGAGTCCTATGAAGCATATGAATCAAATGAGCACATTTCATCAGGATAAACTGTGCAGAAACTACATGTCTGCCATAAACATGCTGCAACATATTCCCAACCTTGACAAACCTATGACTACAAAACTGTGCAAGACCTCAGGGTTCAAACGGCTCTGGTGACCACATGTAGAAGAAATTTAAAATGAGTCAGGCTAAGAAACAAAATGTAGGCCAAAGGTGTTCCAGCAGCTGCTGCACGCTAAAGTGAAACAATAATGTGACTTTTAGTACAGTATTCTACATATTGTGGTGTCCTTCAGGCTGTTATACCTGCAATATAAAACACATACAAATGATGGCACAAATCTATTTACAGACAAACAGCTACTACCTGTGAAGCTGTGGGCAGCTGCAGTGTCCCTCAATGTCAGCCAGACAACATGGTATCAACACTGCTGACCTTCTGGCAGTTTGAGCATTTTTGGGTCAGTTCAGATAAAATTATATGCAAAATAAAATTACCTCAGATTATAATTCTAGTTAGAATATAGGTTAAAAAGCAAAGTTCCTTTATCAAGCAGGTATTTGGTATATTTAACAAAGTGTCCAAGTTTGATGATTAAAAAATATAAAAAGATGTTGCTCTCTTTGAAGCCTCCATTGTCATCTTTATGTTTTGAGATCTGAACGACAAGCATGAGTAGGCTTAACTCTGAAATCAAAGCCCAGTGTTGGTCTTTGATTGAAGGTAATTATTACACATTACTTTTCTTAATGGTAATACATTATTTAATTACTCCCCAGAGAAAGTAACTTGTTACACTACTCATTATATTACATTCATGTTATTCCGTAACATGACCTGAAATGTACGGTCACATAATTATCAGTTAATAATATAAAACTTAGGCTATAGTCCCACACACCAGCACACATCTCTATCCCGATAACACATATATGATCTTTCTTTTAGTGTTTATGTATGGGCACAGAGCCGACAACACAAAGAAAAGTTGAAAACCAGCCGAAAGAGACGTCACAGTGATTACCCCTGTGATTCTAGCATAAAAACAGGTAGAAATTTAGGCGGCAACGTTCATCACTTTTTTTCCCTCTTTTGTCTGTGCAGATGCTTGCAAAGGCTGATGTGTTAACAGCAAAATACAGTTTTTCCCGATCTTGGTGCAATTCACTTTATCATTCTCCTCTTGTTCTTTCTTGTGATAAAAACAGAAGTAATGTTGATATCGCCATTCCTCAAAAGTTGCAGATCACTCCACCACTGTCCTCTGTACACACAAACCCAAAATCGGCTGATTGTAGCACAAGTTCTCAGGAAGAAAAAGATGTGTTTGGTATCTTTTTTTTTGTCCCTCTTTCTAGCTGTTCAATGTGCAGATAACTGAAGAACCTTTGTAATGCAAACAACAACATACTTGTAACCATAATGTGATTAGTGAATTTAGTACAGTAATGTGTTACGTTACTGCGTTACTGAAAAATGTAATGCGATTACAGTAACGTGTTGCTTTGGAACATTGTCGAAGACACCACAGGAATAAACCGTGACTGACAAGTTGTATCAGCCATGCACTGGATATCCTCCATTCCGACTGTAAAAATGACCATAATTTGCAAAATGGGCTTCATGTTTTATGAACTGAAACTAGCAACTGAGCCCACAAAGTAATCAGGAAAGTGTGCAGCAAGGGAACTGAGGTCTGTTTATCCACAGACTTCTATGCAACCGGATGTCTTTTTGCAAGCAGAGCAGTCAGTCTGTGCTACAAAGAGTACAGATTTAAGGCACTTCCACACTGGCATCACCTTTAATTTGAACTGTGAACTACAACTTTGCTGTTTTTACTGTGGTCAAGAGTCTGATCAAACACGAATACAAGCAGCTTTTTGCCAACTATTTAATATCTTCATCACTAAACTCAAAGCACTGCTGCTAGTGTGATTATAAATCCTGATATCGGTAAATAAAATATCACTAAAGTCAAATAGCCGTCATTGTAATTCCCGCTTACATGCACCTTATGTGGTCGCTTTAACTTACAAGGAAGTTTGCAGGGTGGAGGGGAGAGGCCACTGCGGTTCAGAGTTCCTCCCATCAGGACAATGCTCATCTCCTCTGTGGAGCACTGGAAGACCTCAACATAACGGTCCTTCATTGTCTTTTTATGGCACTTTTGGGCTACCATAAACGCCTTATCAGGTGACTTCATTTGGATGAAGGCGTCACCAGAGGGCCGTCCCTGCGTGAAGAGAGGAAGAGATAGAATAAACAAATGACTGCACTGTGTGTGTTTGTGTGGAGTATAAGCAAATCTGTGGTGCAAATGATAATTATACAACAGTACAGTGACCCACTCTGCACTCAAACATTTCCACACCAAGTTTTGTTATAAAGTTTTGTTCAAATACTTTCAGAAATTACATTTATTCAGAATTAATTTTTTCTTATTTACAGATTGATGATGAGGATACACTTGAAATGGTATGTGAGTATTGCTTTTTAAGAATTTTAAGATATGGAGCTTTAATATTATGCATGTGCCCATGACTCTCCACCAGTCTGACCTGTTGGTTGAGGACCATGTGGACTCCGTGGGGTTTGATGTCAACAGTGTGCTCTCCCATGAACTCCAGGATATCTTCAATGCCAGCAGTGTAGGGCAGACCACGGAGGCGCACGCAGTCTCGAGTGCTGTTGGCTGCTGGAAGGAATGGTGGTGTGGTGAGGACTGGGACAGGCATGATTGGTGAAGGGGGCAGCGTGGAGATGAGAGGCGTGGACATGTAGCGGTTCAGAACCTAGAAAACAAACAAAACAAACAAAAAACAAACAAACAAAAGAGGCTTGACTGCATAATCAAAAAAACAAAAAAAGATTCAAAAAAACAAAAAAACAGAAAAACAAACTTAAGCATACATAAACAGAGGCAGTTTGTCATGGTGATTTGTGACACACATACACACATTTATAGTATTGCACAAATTCCCCCACCATCTGATTTATTTATGTCTCGCATTTTGGATGCTATGTTTTCTCACTTCTCTATCTTGCCATAACATTAGCTCTTTGGAAACCAGAGGAAGCAGCTGTTGTGGACCTCAGTCCATGGTGATTCGCATCACACCCAAAAAAAAAGGGACTCTTATCACTATTCTGAGAGGCTAAAAGCATCAATTACAAGAATATTACACAACACACACCCCTCTATTAAGCATCTTGCACAGGGAAGAGCATGAGCATGTGCGGTTTCCCAAATACCACCAGTGACCCGTTTCTGGCATTACATCTGTTTTAAACAAGTGTCTTGGAACAATTTACTAGTAGCGGCACATTTTCTTTTTGTTACAACAAAACCTACAGCGAGAATAACTTACAGACCACACAACTGGAAGAATTTACCTGTTGCACCTCTGCTGCAGTGCTCCGAAACAGCTCGATATAACGCTTCCCCAGGATCTGTTTGTGTTTCTTCAGAGCATTCTGGGCATACTCTTCACATGAAAAGAGCACAAAGGCATCACCAGTGGGCCGCCCATCAGGGTACTTGACAAACAGGAGACCCTCTGTACCATCTGTAACTGGGCTCTCAGGACCAAGGAAGGCCAACACTTCCTGCGGTGTGGCAGTGAACGGTAATCCCCGCATACGGATAATTACTTGATTCTCCTTGGACAGGAACTGGGACACCTCATTAGATGTACCTAGAGTCAAAAAGGATAGCAATGAAAACATGTTGCATTGTAGGACCTCCAAAAGTCACCTTTTATTTCTCAAACAGGGCTCATATTCATTTTCTTATGACTACATTGTTTTTAACCAGCCACCCTGAAAGTAAATAATAATGATAAAATTCCCCATATATCAGATTTTACATAGAGTATATGCATTTCTGAAAGTTTAGCAGTCTGCATATTAGCAACACAAAATTGAATCAACTCAAAATGTTGACCCGGTAATGTCACAATATAACCAAGGCACAGGAAGTGTGATTCACTCAACCCCAGGGACCTAAAGAAAACATGAAAACTGTAGGATTCAACAAGTGGGAAACGTGAATTGCAAGCTACCAAATTTCAGCTTAGTCTGGAAAAAAAGTGATGAATCAACTGACACATGGACCTAACTTGTGGCCTAGTCTAGTATAATAAACATCTGAAAAATCATGGTACTTCATGAGATCATCCAATAACCATAACAATGTAACTTTTCCAGACAGGAATCAATCTAAAGGATATCATTCCAGAAATTACTCATTATATCCCTAAGTGTCAAAATGGCTTTTTGACAAAGAAATTTTCTAAACAAAAAAAACAACAAAAAAAAAGGTTTCAGAAGATTTCAAATTTAAGTGACCGAGAAGTGATGAATTTAGCAAAAAGCTGATGGACAACACTGGAACTTAAATTGTGAATACTCAACAGCTTAAATACTTTTCTAGAAAACTCATTTTACAAGAGCAGAAAAATAATTTTTGAAACTATTACGTTGCCTTGTTGATGAAATGCTTTGCATTTTTAATCTATTGCTTTGAGTTCAAAAATGCGATCTCGTAGGCATACAAGAGGCTTTACATCAACATCATCAACAAGCATTTAACTATTTATACTGTGTAAAGTGACTTTTTTAGGAATTCAAGCTATCAGTTTAATTTTAGTGGAATATTAATATCATTAAAAAACAACCCTTGAGTTGCTTTGAATGGTGACACTGGTGAAACATCACTATAGTCAAACAGATGGTTATAATTGCTGCCTATATACCTCACATTAAGTGTGATTAACTAAGAAGGAAGTTGGCCAGTCTGACACTTTTGACCAGTGATGTGCACAGGCAACATTTAGCACAACCATGTCTGAGTTCTCACACAGCTCCTTGGTTTCCACTTTGTTTCATTAGATGTTCCTCTTTAGTCTTCTTTAGAGCAAGATCGGTTTGGGGTGAGACAAAAACTACAAAAAGAGGATATATTTACTTGCATAACCCTTTAAAATGGCAGCTTACAAACACAAATGGTCTTGTGCCACCAGAGAGTATTAGGTCATCTTTAATTGCTCAGTGACAAATGTAGAAAGCATAAACTACATAGAAAAATTGAAATGCATGCCCAGCCAGATCGAGAATTTTAATGACTCATCTCCAGATACAATTTTCATTTTGTTATTAAGTTTAAAAAAAAACTTTGTGGTTCAGTGGCGTGTAGCTTTTATGTTCCTTTTTAATCGTCCCTGTTCATTCTGCCTCTAGCCAGTCGATTCAGAGTCCACATTTATTCTTTGCAGAGAATGGAAAAATGTCAGATATATTTCAAGTTTCACTTCCAAAACAACTAAACAATTTAAACTATGCATTTATTTACATGTTTACTGCTTTCATTTCTCTTGTATTGTCTGCTTTGCTGTTTACTTAAAGTTCAGTGTGCTATCGATATGTATTGATTCTTAACTCACTGAGTAAAGTCCAGGGTCTAATGACCAGCCAGTGTAAGTTATCTGCTGCAAGTGACTGTGCTTCTTTGGTGGCTATCTCTACCCTTGTGTTACTACTGGCTGCCTCTCAGTGATTCAGAGACCCCAGGCCGTGCCTTTGTCTCTTCACACCTCCTTTGTATCAGTACTGAGTTGGTCCTTTCACCAGGCGACAGCCCTCTCTCCCTCAGGGGAATGGAGCTGGTGGCTGAACTAAACTGAACAGGTGAACTGCTGTTAGCTCAGAATGAAATTTCTTTCCAAGTGGCCCCAGAGGGGTTGGTCTAGGGAAGGCGAGCTTAGGAAGGGATGGGGGCTGTGGGGGATGCTCCTCACAAAGCGCCTTTCATTAGTCTGAGATAAGAGAGTCACTGGGATGAGGCAAACACACAGGTAACAGGAGAGAGTCCGAGCACAGAGGAGATCCCTTCTTTTAAGGGAGCAAAGTGGTGCACTTTTACAGATGTGAGAGGGGATGTGTTTTTCCAAAAGTGCAGGAAAGCCATGAAACAGAACGCTACCTCACACTAAGAAAGTCTTTCACTATGACCATGCAATCATGGTCAGAGGAGAGGAGAGGAGAGGGGAGTATCTGAAATCTGACCTCCAGCAATCTTGAGGAATTCCTCTCCTGTGGCCTTGTACACCTGAAAAAGATGAGAGAAAAACTCAGTATGAATATGTAACTGTAATTTCACACAAAAATAAAATTAAGGGAGGTGAGTCTTACACACAATTTTTAAGAAAAGACAGGAGCAAACAACAGAAACTACTTCATAAACCTGATGGCATTAATTTGATTAAATTTGTCATTCAGCTTGACTTCTTAATTACTTTAAGTAAGGACTGATGTTCATCCAAGTACATCTAAACACACAAAGCAGAGCCACATTACAACTGAACTAGAGGTAAAAGCTGAATCTCACCTCAATGTAGCGACTGCCCATGTGATGTTTGTGGCGCTCCAATGCCAGGTCTCTGTGCTCTGAGTTGATGAAGCGAACTAAGGCCTCGCCGTTCCTCCTGCCCTGAGCATTGAGACACAGGGCCACACCACCCCTGAAACAACAACTTAATGTGAGGGACAATTATCTACATCTGATTGGTTTTAACATAAAATAATAACTTCACCATTTAAAGTTTTACTACTGCAACTGTCTTTTGATATTATTGCCATTAAAAATCTGTTCAACGGGCATACAGTAACAAGGGTCAAAACAGGGGCAAACAGCTGGCCTGCCTATGCCCAAAATAAAGAAATTCAGCAAACTGTTATGCTCCCAGTATTTTTGTTATGTGTGAACAGGCCAACTGTTGCCAGTAAAAGCATAGCATTTTCTCAGCCAAAAAAAAAAAAAAGCATAAAGTATTATCTAACATTTTAACAAGATTAGAGTTGCTGTGATGTTCAAAATATGACAAAATATGGCAAAAAGAATAGAAAAGGCTGTACTTGGGCACAGCGATGTTTTCAACTACATGTTAACAGATTCACAATGCCAATGCTAACATGCTACTGTTTAAGGTGCATCATAGTTTAGTTTTAAGATGTTAATCAGCACTTAATTACAGTTGAGGCTGATGAAAATGTTATTGGTTTTGCAGATATTGGAGCTCTTTTTAGCCAGATTAGCAGAACAACCCCCATAAAGTTCAACGTACTTGGCGATATTGAGGCCTTTAAAGAAGCGAGCAATGTCTTGGTCTGAGGACTGCCATGGAAGCCCTCGCGCTCTGATCACGGTCTCACTGTCCACTGGCTCAGTCTTACTGCTGCACAAAATACCATGTGGTGAATGTTACAAAAATCAAACCAACCAACCACCAAACAAACCGACAAGCAAACAGACAAACCAACAGACAAACAACCCAACAATTTAGACATTTGTTATATGCTGACAGTAACAAGAGAACAAACAATAATTGTGCAGATCATTAAAAGCATTTTCAAAACGAATGGGATCTAGAGAAAAAAAAACAAAAAAAACAAACAAAATGGAAATAAAAACAAAAAACACCAGCACCTTGATTCCTGAGTTTGAACAAATTGTCAGCAGATTGAGCAGACAAGAGGCCACTCAGTAAGTGCTAAACACAGTAGCACATTCTCATGATTAAATGTCAGAAGGTTGTCAAGGTGAGAGGCTTTTGGCTTTCTGAGAACAGCAGGATTTGGTGCTGTGCTACTAGATATCCTGGTAAGCACTTGATGGCAAAGTTGGACAGCTTTAATAACACACTTGTGGTTTCCTTGTTGCTGTAATCAATGCTAAAAGCTGGAGAGGTCTGAGATCTGAATACGGTTGAGGGGGTTGTCAGTCTGTAAACAGCACTGCTGTCTAACAGGTGTGGCAAGAAACCATACAGATATGGACTGAGATAATACTTGTGCTGAAGGTCAGTACATACCATGTGCCTGAATCAAACTTGTAGTTCACCGTTTCAACACAGGAGAATTTGTAATCTAAAAATAAAAACAAAACAAAATAATATTATGGGATGTACGTCTGGATTACTGAGTTCCAAAAACAATGTTCCCTCTCATGTAGTGAGGAGCACTTTACACGCTACAAACACATCATACCCAAAGACATACTTAGCTGTAATTACGGTGATAGAGCCAAAGGGCCCTGGTACAGACAAAAAGGTGAATTTTAAAGATTGACATATTTGCATTGTTACATTTGTGGTGTGATCTTACTTTCGTGTACAGCTGCATGTACAAAACTCATGACAAACAAGTGTCGGCTACTTTTTAACACACATTTTGACATTGGTTTGCAATATTAAAAAAGGAGTACTTGCTCCTTAAATAATATAATCAAGACACTGTTCAATAATTAACCAGCTGCCACAGTTGCCCTTTTACTTCCACCCCCTGTGTTGGGTGTATGTTTGAATTATCTGAACTACCACCAAAGAAAAGAACAGAGGCTTGTTAATCTTAACACCTTCAGCTTAGATGATGTGATCATGGAGCTACATTTCTCCCCAAACAGCATTGAAAAATCTGAATTTTTTTGGTTTTTATTATTTCTTTCTTTGAGTCAATTTGGCTAATAAATGTATTTTTTAAAATGATGCTGATGTGTCTTTGTGGAAAAAGGATAAAGTCAGGATGTTAAAACCTTAACTGCAGCGTCATCCTTTGACTATTCAACTAATCTGTGTTTCCAAGTGTTATAAATTAAATGACAAAATTCCACAATGTACATTAATGTTGTCAAGTGTTCATTGTGCAAACATGAGGGCTTCCAGTTTCCATATTCTTCCAGTTGTGGGAAAATGGAAGAGACGGTGCTGATTAGATCAAAGGCAGAGTACATTAACAAAATAAGATCTCCTTGATAACAGGGCACGTCACTTCCTATGGGGCAGTTTGTCTAGTTTAGTGTCATCTACTAGGTATTAAGCATCTTGTTCAGCATTAGGTTATTTAAGATAAAAAGCATGGCACTACTTACTGTAGGGCTCAGCCAGTATACAGAGTGTCAGCTGCACCATGCTCCTCACTTCTCTCACCCCTATCAACTCCTCTGACACGGCAGGAAGACCAACGTCTGTACACACAGTTCAGGCTGCTTCACAGTTTTTATTTTGACTACATGTTGATATTTTTAGAAGTGCTTACATCCTTTTACATTATTAAACTTACAAGTATATAAGAAAAGTACAAATACTCTGTCATTATTACTCTGTTTATCAAAGGATCATAAATTTTCCAATTTTAGTCGACAGGCTAGCAAAGGATACATTCCAACATTGAGGACAGTGTGAGCTTCTGCACAAGGCCAGCATTTGGGCAGCATTTGTGAAACTCCTTTTTCACGTCCACAAATGAAAAGAAACACTCAGGTAGGACCAGATTCTGGACAGAAACGAATAAAAAGAAAGTTACTGGGTACAGCAAAATGACAGTTTGGAAATCTGATATGGAAACTGGATACAGCAGGATGCTAATAAATAAGCAGCTGATAAAAGAGAGAATTTGGTTGGGTGGGTACGTGCACACTGGTGGAAACATCATTTTAGCAAAGCCAGTATTTTCTATTATTGATTCATGTTTCAAAGCAAACAAAATGAAATCAAAAACAAAAGCTACCGGAAATATTCATAAAATCCTATATTTTTATAGTTAATCTCTATGCGTCTCCAGTTTATGGAACAACAGAGGGAAATAATCACCTTTTTGGAAGCTTCGGGGTGGAGGGCCTGACGAATGATGAGGGGACTGTTCACACAAAGTGTGTACGTGCTCCTGCCAAGACATTTTACTTCTGATGACACTGACTGCTGGAACTGCACAGTTAGAAAGCGAGGAGGAGGAGAAAAGAAACTTTGAGATTGATCGTAATATTTTTATCCTTCACAAAAAAGCAGAACTGTGTATATGACATGTCACTATATTTAAAACATCTAAAAAAGCAATTTCTTACAAGACGGAAGAAAAGATATTAGGAAGTAATCCAAGGAAAATTTGCAAAAAATTATGTGATTCAATAACCTGGGGCCTTAAAATAATTTAGACTGTGTCACCCACTGTGTACAAGTGAGAATCGTTTTTTACATTTGAGATTTAAAGCCTGAAAAGTGAAGGTGGTATTGTGTTTGACATTTTGCTGTTTCTCATTACGAATGACGCTTGTCTAACAGGTTTTAGTGTTTGCCTTGTGAGGGAGTGAGCAGACAAAGGAGAGGAATGAACACAACACCAATCACCAGCATCACAGTTTTATCTTTGCACAGCTAACAGACGCAGCCAGGCAAGATGAAGCCCAACCCATACGAGTCAAACCTGCTGGTCTCCATTTTGCATAAACTGATGGCCTCACCACCCAGTCCTCACCTCCCACATATGCATGTTTATTTATAACTACCACATTCACTGAGCCCCCTTCCTTGTGTTTTGTCAACCCATTTGGGAAGCAGTTAACTGCCAATAAAGGCCATCTCTTTAGCAGAATACAAAGCTCCATGACCATATACTGAACCTCAGACAATTCAGACCTCTGCATTATAAGGGTAACCCTCTCATGGTTTCATATAACTTATATTCAAGAGAGCCAAAAATCAGGCCATCAAAACTTAGACCTTCAAATAAATTTAAAGCTGTTTGAAGCAGCTGCAGAATACTTGTCAATTTTCCTACCCAGGATACTCTGAGCAGTATGGGGACACCACTGAAGTCCTCTGGTGAAATCAAGCATAACTTCCCATCAGGTTTTCACACTGTTTTGTCCACCAAATTACAAGAAAAGCATCTAAATGTTTCACCAAAGCTTTCGCCAAACTTATTTCATGCTGAGCATGTGCCATAGAATCCACTTGGTTAACATTTTATCATCATTAGTCAAGAGCTACTGGGAGTTGAACACACATAAAGGTGAAGATAAAGCAAGTGAAAGCTGTTTAATCTCAGCAAGATCAGCAGTACTAATTACACTTTCACATGAAGCTGGGAGTTCACTCATTGTTGGTACAGTGTTTGATTTATAGCAGGCTCTGTTGGTAGAATTAGGCGTCTTAAACTTATTATATTTGTGACAAATAATTTGGAATGCAAACATAAGAAAAATAAACCTTCTCTTTACTTGGTTTTCATTGTGACCCAGATTTAAAAGACAGCTTCCCAACTTTAGGTTGTTTTACATACAATATCAGATGAATCAAGGTTGGCTGATGAATTACAGGCAATTCCTACTGATACAAATTAATTAAGAAGTCAGTGCTGACTTTGCAGCATTCTCATGTCTCACAGGGATAAATGCAAAGTCAAGGTAATGTCAAGTTTTCTTGGGACCCTCTGCTTCAACTCATGCCCAAACTTGAAACAGGCTGCAACCAATTCTCAGGGACCTGTAGCTCCACACAGTACCACGATATGGCTAGCAATCAAGCAAAACAGAACACATAATTATCAACTAATTTCTCAGCTTTTCAGTAAAAAAACAACCACAAAAACCCCCCCAAAACACTCAAAATAATCTTTGAACCATATCAGTTAGACCACCTGGATCTCAGTGACTGACTAGTTTCTGATAGCCACTGGCTATGTATGACAAATCTTTAGACAGTCAAGAGCATTAGAGGTGCATGCTGGGGCCTGCTCCTTAAAAGTCAAACAGAAATATGGGGGTTATTTGGCAGCACCAACATCTACTAACAAGGAAAGAAATGCTTCAGGGTTAGATTAAGGGGCATTAATAATGGCTGGACAAAAAGAGTCTTTTAACATGAAGAAAATTGAAAGAAAAAAAAAATACAATCCTCATTTTATGCAAAAAACCAAAAACAGAACAAAGAACAAAACAAAATTAAAGGGTAAATGAGTTATTACACTGTGAAAGCATCAACATAATAGTTGGCAATCAACTGTTATCTGAAAACTTGGAGCAGGAATGACTTTTAATAATACACATTCAGTACTAGGGAAAGCAAACTGAGTCTAAGAGCAAATGAATTAGTGAAACAGCAGAATTTCTGGGCTGACCTCAACAAAAGGATTATGTAACTGACACTGTCATCGTCTTCCCAATAAAGCGAGCATAAGAACAAGTTCTTATTCTCAAGTGTAAAAACTAACTACAGGAGAAACTACATGCTTAGCTATGTATGAAACAACTACATTATTTAATTAGTAAATAAATACACAAACAATTTATGCAACAATTTCCACAGACTTACTTTAACACATGACTGGGTGCTTTGCAGGTGATAGGCAAAACACATGAAAACCCAACTCTACTATTCATTGTTCATCAAGATGAAAACCCTCCTCAGTCAAAGGGTTAGTCATCCAGCTCACAATAAATTGCAAATATGATAGGAAAAGGACAGTTCTTCAGCTGAAATCCAGGACTCCCTCAATCAAAGATCTGAGTCATAATTTGTGTATGTACAGGAGATCGTTTTCGGCTCAGAAGTTTGCGAATGCTTGTGACAGTTTAAAAAAAAAAAAAAGAACAAAAAGTTATAGTGAAGCACGTTTTAAGCCCAGTCACACTGCACTATTTTGTGTTTATAGCGATAACAGGACTAATATTTGTTCACAGCCATTTGTGCAGCTCTACCTTTGGCTTTTGACTGAAGTCAGATCACTAGAGAGAAAAGCAAATGTTATAGAAAATGTAGAGACACACCCTCTGTTTCTCCTCAGTGTTAAAACCCACATTTAAATAGAGCAAACAAGAAGCACAAAATAAATCAAACACTGATAGCGCAGATACAAGTCAACCTCAAAGTGACCACTTAAAAAGGGTAAATGCTTCTACATTGGTGCTTCTGGTTACATTTTATTATTTAGCTAAAGTCCTTTCCTTGAAAGAACCGTCCCTTTCCTATCATAATTGCAGTTTATTGTGAGCTGGATGACTAACCCTTTGACTGAGGAGGGTTTTCATCTTGATGAACAATGAATAGTAGAGTTGGGTTTTCATGTGTTTTGCCTATCACCTGTAAAGTGCCAAGTCATGTGTTAAAGTCAGTCTGTGGAAATTGTTTGTGTATTTATTTACTAGTTAAGTCATGTGAGTTGTTTCATGCATAGCTGAGCATGTGGTTTCTCCTGTAGTCAGTCCTTCCCTTGAAAGGACTGTTGAGTGTTTAATCTTACTCCAACATGCTGCAGCTCTGAATCAACAACGTTGTTAATTCAGTGATGCAAACAACATTATCGTGGCTCACTGCCACACTTGGCTCTGCTGTCAAAAATGGCTGTTCATCACCATATCATGGTGATTACCCATGTCACAGTTTCTGTATGATGATGCCACCTTAAGATCTGAGGAAACAGGATTTATCTTACTTTAAATTTAATTCATTATTTAACTGAGTTTAGTTTCAGTTAGTTTCCAGAGTAGGTTTGTCCATTTCAGTTTAGATTTTTTGTGTTTAAAATATTTTAGTTGTTGAATTTTTATTAGTTTCAGTCTTTAATTATTATTGTATCGATCAGCAGCAGATGTTGGAGGTCAAGAGACTTGAAAGCAGTTGACTCTCAAGTCTTTTAGACACCTAAAGTTTCAATGAACACCTGCGCTAAAATATTTTACCAAATTAGACTAAAACTAAGGATATTTCCTCTGTATGTGCATTTTATTTTGAGTTTCCCCAAGCATACAAAATCACTTCTGTTTCTGGCTGGAGCCTATCCCAGCTGACATAGGGCGAGAGGCAGGGTACACCCTGTACAGGTCGCCAGCATGTCGCAGAGAAACAGACAACCTTTCACACCTATGGGCAATTTAGAGTGACCAGTTAACCTAACCCCAGTAAATGCATGTCTTTGGACTGTGGGAGGAAACCCACGCAGACACGGGGACATCATGCAAACTCCACACAGCAAGAGGCCCAGGCCAAGGTGGAATCAAACCCAGACCTTCTAGATGTTATTCTAGCTGTGAGGCAGCAGTGCTAACCACCACACCACCGTGCTGCCCACGGTTAAGAATTTAACCAAAATAAAAACAATTTTAATTAAAAATAAAACTATAGTTAACAGTTGATATTAGTTAACTTAAGTGTTTTTCACATCCAGTTTTAGTTTTAAAATTCACTTTAATCAACTGTAATAATCTTGCATATTACTGGTGAAACTCTGTCTGACTCCCTCTGAAACCTATTTTCATGGCTAAGTGGGAGGAAGTGGCCTTTGAACACAGTCCTATCAGAGTTTGTTCTCTACTGTAGCTGAACTGTTTGTATGCAGAGGTATGTTCAGGTGGTGGTGACTGAAACAAACTGATAAGGGTGGCTGGGAGTGTCCGGGCGGACTCTTTGGGAAACTTTCAACACACTTACACCACAGCACATGTGACAAGGTCTTTGTGCTGTTTGCAACTACAGGCCACAAAAAAAAAGAAAAATCGTTGGGGAAATATTTTACTACAATAACTGGAGTTTGCACATTACTATAAAGCTACTTTTGACTGCTCCCCTTTCACAAGAGGCAGCCCCAGTGGGTAGCTCCGCATTTGTGAGTCTGGCAGATTTTTCCCTCCCCCACTTGATAAATTGGAAAGAGTTCAGATGACCTTGACTACTAGCCATCACTTCTGTTTTTTTTTTCTGCAGGTGGCAACAACTGGCTGACAAATGAAGCCAGTGCCATAGCATGGTAGCAACTTGTGTAATTTCTTAAATGACCTCTCTAAGGCTTGCTCTGAAGACAAATCCATCTCCATACCTTTTTGTTAACTTTAAATAATCAACGCCTTGTATATGAATTTTTTTTTTGTCTCTACAGCTTGTTTCCCTCTTTGTGACAATGATACAGTATTGAATTTGATTTAGTTCACCAGTTTCATTTGCAATATGGTTAAAACATGTTAATTATTAGCGGCCACTTGGACTGACAAGTGGATACCGTCACATGTAGATGCATTGTTAGCAGTCTGCCAGGCCTCACCTCAGCTAAATCGAGTTACAGAACATCTTGATTGTGTTTGTGATCGTGTTGGCTTTTGGTGCACTTTGATGCAATTTTCATTATGATCTCAAGAAGGCTTTCTGTGTGGTAAAGCCAGTCCTAGAAATTTGTGCTCTAGTTTTAACATTTTATTGTATTAATATTAATGTCCTACTTGGCACCAATTAGCAGGCATCTACATCTTTAACCATACAACAGCTTGCTAGTCAAGACTGCTAGAATTAGATGATGACTTAGCCCTCTACTGTGTTGCCCAGTGGTCACAATACTAAATATCAAAGGCTCAAAACAGGACTTCCAATGTCATGTCTTACACCTATTTCCTCCTAGTATCTTACATTCTTCTGTAAACAGCACAAAACTCTATTATATAACTATTTTATATATATAAATTAACTGCATGTTTGGTCTTAGTTATGCTTAAACACATAAGAGGAGTAAGAGAGCCTTGATGATGAGTTCTTATAACTTTGTCAAAGGTTTGCATTAGTACAAATCTGATTTGGGAATCATCTTTATGAAGCCTAAAAAATAATCAAATCCATGTTGTGACACTCTTTCATGTGATTCCTCATAATAGGAATGTCACAACATGGCTGCCTTTGTAAGTGAGTACAAAATCTTATCTAAATCAAAGCAAACTTTTAGATACATTTCTGAAACATTTGAAATAGTTTTACATATTGTGACCACATGCACGCAATATTTCAACTTCGCAGCAACATAGGTAAGGTCTGACATCACATGACACTCGTTATAGGCCGCGAAATGCTGTGTCCCAGACTCAACCCACACCTGTACAGCCAGAAACAGCTTTGTTACAGCTAAACTAACCATGAGTGACAAACCTCAATGGACTGCAGGTGGGATATGCACACTATATTGTAATAAGTGCCACAGTTACAGTGACAAACACATATTTTGGGACTTTGTCGTGCTTCTCATTAACCTATTATGACAGCAGCCTGGTTCATGTGTTTGGTATCCAGTCTCACTTATGAAAAAACAAACAAACAAATGTGACATTTCTTTTTTCTATACCCAGATGCACCTTTCTTACTGGGAACTGAGAGCTCACCAACCACAGCAGTAAATTAATTAATAGAAGGACTTGAAAATAATCTTAACTAAGATGGAGTAGTAATGATTTTCACAAACAAAAAAGGAACAAAAATGTTGTAATTGACGTTAACTAAATTAATAGTTGCAGTGGTTCTGATATCTGTTGAATTTAGTATAAAGTAGAATCTAACTATAAAACCGATCTGCAGCACATGGTTGGACTATGCCTTCATACGCCTATGTCTATTCTACAACTTGAAATAGGATGATGAAATAGGGTAGATGCAGTGTTTGAGCTTGTCAGTTTTACTGTGCTGTATTTAGTATGCAAGGCTAAAGCATCATGCAAAATATGTCAGTTTGTCAACTGCCATACAGTGACCGACTAAACAGACAATTTCACGTGGTTTCTCTTTGTTTGTTTTTTTGCAGATGGCATCAAAATTTAAAGCTGTGGCAAAATGCATGGGAGCAAAGTTTTGAACGGTCCTGCTAATCTCTCCAGCCTTCTCTACCTTAATCAATCTTTGAGCAAAGAAAAGCAACAGATGTCCTTGGGGGCTCTGACCACACAGGTCAGTACAAGTCTACCATTTAAAAAAACCAAACCAAAAAAAAAAAAAACGCAGCCATTTGTTCCCCCTGTTGTTAATAGGTTGGAGCAACACACCACTTCTAAATTAAAAATATGTGAGCCACAAGCTTCTAAACTTCAAATCCCTGCAATGCTTCCAACTCTCTGGAAAAATGTCCATTTCTTTCTCTTCCCTTTATCAACATGGGTAACGCTTATCTTAGAGTGACCAGCAGAGAGAAAGTAACCAGTGAGACAAAGGTATGAAAAGACCAACCTGATTGCTTGGGTTAATATTTGAAGGTTTGGCATACAATGTAAGCTAGAGTGGCTGAAGCTGATGTATTAAGCAATCTGTACGTACATCAGCATCTAGGTGAAAACTGTTGAACATCACACGCCCAGTATAATAATCCCAGGAGCATCACTGGTTTAAAGCTTCAGGAGGAATTGCGATAAAAACAAGAACATTGATAATGCCAACAAACCTGCAACCAGCCCACAACAGCACTAGCATCAACACCAACATATTGCTTCAGCATGATAATGAGAGGTTTTTAAACTATAAACTACTGGACGGGCAGGAAAGGAGCACGCAGTGCAAACACACACTCCTGAAAGGTGGTTGGAAATACATGTTTGGCAACATAAGCACTTTTGCCAAAACACACCTCTAGACAGTGGGGACATAAAGTGTTGTAACCAGGTGCTAAAGATGAAGCCCACAGTCTGAAAGCTTCCCCCTCCTGTCTGTGCTGCAGCCTAAAACAGAGGCGCGGTCCCAGGTAAACAATTCTGCCTTCCAGATGTCAGCAGCATACATCAGGCCAGGGCAAGACTAGACCTGCGACTCCTCCTCTTTATCTCCAGACGCCCTAGGCTCTGAGGCTCTGCCCCATCCCAGCTCCTGAGCTCCTACAAACTGACAGCAGGGTTTCACTGTCAGGGCCAAACCAATGACACATCTAAACCAGGTTGAGACATTTAAAAAAAAAAAAAAAAAAAAGGTCATGTGGGAAATTTGACACTCCCCACTCTATCTTATAGCTTAATACCCAGTCAGGCTTGTCATGTCACATCTCGCTCTGAGCAAAACCTGTCAAAGATTTCTGGGTTTAATAGGCTTCTGGATTTTCCACAACATGAGCGGTTGCTGTGCTTTTCATACAGTGTGTAATAAGAAGAGACACAGAACTTTAAAGTTTCCCAATGCATCTGAAATGACCCTCACATCTGTAAGGACCAGTGAGACTCACCTGTTGCAGAACTTTGTCCAATGGCTCAGCTTTGACGATGTCGTCCAGAGCCAGCCCTGTCTCCTCTTTACATTGGTCTGTCAGCTCTAAAGTGTCCGGCTTGACAAAACATTTGTGAAGCTTCCCGACCTGTGAAAGGATTTAGTGTTTCATGGCGTAAGAATACAGCGTGGAGACAGAGAGAGAGAGAGAGAGAGAGAGAGAGAGAGAGAGAGAGAGAGAAAGCTAATTTACAGCAAATTAAAGCCCCCCCCCCACATACAGGAAATTAATTATTTAAAAAGTCAACCAATTGACAATGTAATTGCAAAAAGCACTTAATTGTCAATAAAGCGTTATTTACATCCAGAAGCTGACATGCTAAACCAAGAAGGTGTGTTTGTTCCCCCTTCTCGCCTGCTTTCTCAAATTTAGTCGCACACCTGTTAAAAAAGGTGCGCTAACGACGGACAGATGTAGCGTTAGCTAGCATGACAAGACAAGCAGCCTCCACACGGTTCCAGAGAACACACCATGTTGATTTAAATGTCAAATTCTACAGGTTGACACTATGCCACAAACACTCTGGGTACATAAGAAACCGTACAACGAACGAAGGGGGGGTCAGAAAGGTCCGTACCTTTTTCTCATGTAGATCCACAATTTGCCACACCAAGAGAATTATTTCCCTCTCATCCGAACCCAGTTTACCCCCATTTGCACCAGCTGTTGCCCCAAAGAACACCACCAGAGTATCACTGTGCGAAGCCATCAGGGACCACAATGGTAAAAACTACAATTAAAGCAAAGATTAAAATAAAAATAACACGAGGGTTCACCTTTTCCAAGTGATAAGAAGAGCGAACAAAAGGGCTGGAAACTCAATTGAGATAAACGAAGAGAGGAAAAAAAGGGGGAGATTATTTTCAGAGGAGCTACGGAAGAGTTTGCGGTCAGAGACTCTACCTGTTGTAGTACTTGAGTGTGTTCTATCCAGAGATACTGGTTTAACTGGTAAAGAAGGGTGGAAATCCGTGTTTCCTTCACACGAACTCCATAACAAGCCTCGGAGTTTTTTTTTTACCCCCTCTCCTTTCTATTTTTTTCCCTCGAGTTACCTGTGTGGCTCGGCCTCTGCTCGAACGGATCCCCGGGGGCGTCGCCTATTGGCTAGTATGCAAAGGTGAGGGCGGGAGGCTTAGGTGAGTGCTGTGATCTCATTGGCTGGTTGCTTCTGTTGAATCCGGAAATATGAGGAAGACAACAGGGCGACAATACGTCCATGAGGTATATCCGTAAACTTTGGAGTTCTTGTGCATATCCATGTAATCTGCCGATAGTAAACGCATAAAAGTACATCAAAGAGAAACTCAATGTCGTGACAGACTTTATGCTTTTACACTAAAATTAGTTTTGTGCTACTTAAATCTAACCCCCACCGCCCCAAAGAACAAAACATTTTTACCCTAAATGTTCTTGATCTTCCTCAACTTAGCTTAGACTCAAAAGTTAGTAAGGGACTTATACTCCAACTGTTAGCCAGTGCCCTGCCAGAGGGCAGAGTGACAGAATGGAAATAACCTTGTTTATTCTCTGAAAAGGAGTTTAGACAGTGCATGTTATGCCAACGTGGAACATTTATACTCCCAGAAAAGAGAAAGTGTTTCTGCATACAAATTCACACATATGATTTAATTAATTTTTCTTTGCCTCGTTGTCTTTATTTAGATAATGATCCTTCACTTGCAGACCGAAACCTGTAAACATGGAGATCACGGCGAAAACCTATGTACCAAACAACATGCATTTACTTCCAGCTAAAGGAAGAGTTATAGTCTTCTTCATTGCAAAGTAGTTTTAAATAACAAGTAGCAGTAAATGCAGGGATGAATGAAGATCAGATTGGAAAATTAAGACCAAAACAACAGAACACATCCAGGGAGAGACTTCTACAACAACAACAACAAAAAAGAACAGTGGAATTAGCACTGCACTTAATGATTTCAGCTTGTGACCTTTGTTCCCCCTATCTAAAATCACACTGTATTATTATTATATTGATAGTATGTAAATGTCAATAGAAAGCATTTGTCACCGGAAAACATCGTACTTCAGAAGAGCCTTGAAGTTTTCACCAGTTGGCCCAGTTCCGAGAAATGCAAGGTTTGGTTGCTACTGACACTCCCTTCTCTGCTCGCTATGGGCCAGCAGACCGCACTGAATGCAAGGCTTTCTGTCTTTTCATGTTCTTTCACTCAAAATAAATCCCCCATCTCAAGAGTAAATCCTTGTGTCTCCTTCCTTATGTTGAATCACTATTTCTAGCTGAACCAGTCTGATGACTTTAGGGATATGTTGGAAAAGGCTGAAATCTGAGACACAAAATGATATTTCAGCACAACAGCAAAGAACATTTATCTTCATTACATCATACTGAGGACATGCTTATGCATGTAGAAGTCTAGAACAATAAAGTGACAAGTTAACTCCTTTCAGCAAGTGTAATTGGTGAAAAAGTTGAGAAAGACAATATGTGGCACCCACTCCCCAAATAAGCCCCCCAAAACATAGATTTTATTGTAGGCTGTGAAGTGGAAGGCTTTCCAGAGAGCCAGGATTAAAAACGTTAACACTTCTGTGTACATTCTTGGAAGAGATTGGCAGCTCTGATGTACCAGGTGGCAAGCCTTGTCCTGTAGGTTAAGTATGAGTTAAAAGAATTGCAAAAAAAATATGTGCATGCTCACACAGCTTCATTACTATGAAGCAGCTTTTCTTGGAAAAACTGTTGTGTTACAATATTATTGTACAGCAAAGGCTGAAACCCAACTAAAACATGTTGAGCATGTAGTAATATGCCTTATGAAAGGCAATGGGCAGAGCAGGCACATACCAAAAGCAGCTGATGATAATATATGATGCTACTTCCTCACTCTGTGAGAAAATGTCAAGCAAATCAACTGTGCTTTCTTGTGCGAGCTCAGCTTTGTCACACCCTTTGAGCTCTGTAATTTTCTATTGTCACATTTAAAATAATTCTGTCTTGCTTATATTAAAAGGATTCAGTGAAGTGACAAGTGCTGCCACAGTCGTCCTTAGTTCAGATCATTTCTCACCTCGTATTTAAACTGACATGAAAATGATTACAGTGGAATGTCAGTTCTTCTGGATGCTTGGGCTTCTAACTCTCAAAAAAGTGTTGCATCAGGCTTAAAACAATGAAATCACACCTATAACTGAAGAATGTTAGAGGTGAATTCGTACAGTGACTTTGCCAAACCATCATATTTTTATGAGTTTCTGTCACAGTCAGAACTTTGACAAAAGATTTCCATTTACAGTGACTTAATTCACTGTATATGCTTCAAATTAAAAGACTTACAGGGGCTAAGTCATGGACAAACGCTTAATAAATACATATTTGTAAAATAGAGAAAGAGTGGAAAAGCTTGGTTCCTGTTCCTAAAACTGATAAAGAGATTCACATCTTGAGCAGCCGTTAAATAAATATAGTACATTACTTTCCAGCTGTATGCCTTTTTTTAAAAAGTAAAATTACAAATGCAGTCAGGCACAGCAACCACTGCCATCTACTGGCTGAATAATTAATCAAGGCTATTACTCTGTAGTTGTGGGAACAGATAAATGTAAAATACTAAGACTATTACAACTAACTGACAAATATGTGTCTTTAAAAATATCAATAAATAATTGGACTCTGAACTTTGTCACTCCCAGCATGTGCATTTAAATCTTACAAGAGTGTGACAAACATCAGGGCACGATTCCGCTTTTTGTTGCTTAGCAAAGGAAACACGCCGATCTTCATTTAGCAATCTTTTCATTGAGAGGAAGTTGAAAGCATGACTATTGTCTGAAGTGAAAAAACAAAATAATTAATGTTTGATTCTGAGATTAAAGATTTTGTCAGAAATGTTACAGAAAACAATAATGAGGTTAAAAATGCTTGAATGCTTACGTTTAAGTAGACTGATCTGTGAGTGAAATCTTTCTCTGTGGCCAAATAAATCAATAAATGATAGATACAATAACAGGAAATGAAAACTATAAAAACCTGTTGTGTTTTGTCTAATCATGATCCTTACAGACAGCTCAGAATCAGCAAGATAGATTCATTTTCTCTTTGATGGAATCAACAAAGTAACTGAAACTAACTGTATTTTACAAAACTTCATACTGAGATATTTTTTATATACAGTGCCTTGCGAAAGTATTCGGCCCCCTTGAACTTTTCAACCTTTTGCCACATTTCAGGCTTCAAACATAAAGATAGAAAATTTATATTTTTTGTGAAGAATCAACAACAAGTGGGACACAATCGTGAAGTGGAATGAAATTTATTGGATGTGTCAAACTTTTTTAACAAATAAAAAACTGAAAAGTGGGGCGTGCAATATTATTCGGCCCCCTTCCGTTAATACTTTGTAGCGCCACCTTTTGCTGCAATTACAGCTGCAAGTCTCTTGGGGTATGTCTCTAA
>JAMQGT020012053.1:0-37097 GCA_024447675.2 Pterophyllum scalare | reverse complement strand
TTGGTCTTTCACATTAAATGCCAGTGAAATATATTATGTTCGTGGTTGAAAGGTGACAAAATATGGAAAAGTTCAAGGGGTATGAATACTTAACAAGCCACTGTATGCAGATGAGCAGCTCGCTGCAGGATGGCGGCAATATAAAAAAAACTTTTTTTGGGCTTCCTGCTAATGTAAGAAAACCAAGAGGACAGAGTGAAGGCTGTTTTATTTTATGCCTTATTTGTGGTTTTATTCGACTTGTGCTTATTTTTGCAACTAAAAAGATGTTTTCTTTAAAAATAAAATAAATGATTTTAATATGGAACGTAAACAGATCGAAAGGGTTTAGTTTTCAAGTTTAATTCACTGCACAGCCCTAGTACAGGGTACTACCTTTGCTGCTGCTGTTCAATTTTTTTCTGATAGTTGCCACAAACACACAAAAAGAAAATCAATCTTAAGTCATACAGATTGTAATTGGATAACTGCGCTGTCCAAGCTTTTCCATGTCACATGTACTACACAAAAGCATGGCTGGTTGTGACACAATCATGACAAAGTTTGCCTTAAACACTGAATGAAGAACAGCAGTGAGACCCGTGGTGTGCTAAACTGAATCAGTGTGTATTTACTCTATGCAAGGGTCACGGCTGCTCCTCGTTCCCAGAGCTGGGTGTTTGGTTGCGGATTTGACTCCTCAGCTGTTCGATGAGTTCGGGGTTCTGCTGCTGCATCTGTTGAGCGAACTGCTGCCCTCTGCAGAAGCAAAAGGAAAAAAATTTAAATATCACCTGTCGGTATCTCTGATAACAGCCAGAAGCTTTAAAATGCAGTCCCTGTGCTCAGGTACATACGCCTGGATCAGTCTCGATAAATCTCCAGGTGCTGCGGCTCCAGGTGCTGTGGCGCCAGGTGCTGCGGCTCCAGGTGCTGTGGCGCCAGGTGCTGCGGCGCCAGGTGCTGGGGCGCCAGGTGCTGGGGCGCCAGGTGCTGGGGCTCCTCCCCCTCCAGCACCGCCTCCTCCCATTCCACCGGATGCTCCAGACATCATCCCGGACATTCTAGAAGACCGAGAGGAGACAGAAAGTTAACACTGACAAACCACAGAGGATGAATGGACTTCAGATGAACTGAGACAGACTTACAATTGCTGAACCTGAGGGTTGTTCATCAGAGATGATGCCTGCAAAGAGAAATGAGATGTGTAGCAGCTGGATGGAAAAGTTTACTGAGCAGAAGAAAAACTGTTTAAAAAAAAGAAAAATCCTTTCTGAAATTTTACACTTATCTAAGGAAGCGCTGTGTAACTACAAGAAAAACCGTTACTAATGGCACCGCAGCCATTAAGTGAACTGCAATCATTATTCTGCTGCTCATGCTCGCAAGCGTGAACTAGCATGAGAGAGTTAGTACCTACCAAAACAGTGATGGGACATACAGACTGTCCTCCACCATTATATGTCCTGTATGTTGTAAAGGGACCAACAGGTGTGCTATAGTTTCTGTGTCTGTGAGTGTTCGATCTGACTGGGTCAGAGTGACTTACTGATGCATGAAATCCGTGAATTAATTTTGCATGCTAACCAAACAGCAATTTCACTCAGATTTTTGCTCCTGTCGACTTAGACAAGCAAGATAAGGTTAGCCAGCTACACGGCACCAATCTGCTGATTGTTAGTTAAGTTAGCAGACATCATCTACTCAAAACACTATTTGGCTACATGAGATAGCTTTCAATTTTGTGTTAGCAGGCACACAAAATTGTGCATCTGCTAACATCCACTAACATTAGCCTAAAGAAAGACAGCTCGGGGTTGGAGCTGGTCCTGACTTCCATGAACTGAATGCTCTGTGACGATTACTCTGACAGTCCATTTCCTGCTTGGCTTCATTGGACGAAACTGTTTTTCCTGGCTAATGTTAGCTACCCCGATAACATGGACAACCAATGCAGCACCTAGCTGCTTAACCTTCACTTGCTTAACTATCAAAGTATAATCTGAAGCCACATCATTTTGTGCTGTTGTATGTTAAAGATGAACTTTCAGAGTGTGGCATCATCACACAGTCTTTACTGAAGCTACTCCAACTACTAAGTTGGACCTCTTTACAACCACAGCTTAGAATGGACTTAAATTTTGTTTGCGCCAAACTTAAACCTAGCACTAACTATGCCGAGCGCAGCTGGTTCTGCTTAACTGATGACAGTGTAGAGTCCGCAAACACTCAGATCTCACCATATTCATGAAGCCTGGGTTACTGAGCAAACCAGCCAGATCGACTCCACCCAGCCCTGCAGTCTGAGAGAGCAGACACAGATTCATATAAACACAGTGCTGTCGCCAAGTCAAGAAACATGAGCCCTCATCTCGCCTCTTCTCACCGGACTGGACGTCTCCATCTTCTCTTCTGCGATCCTCAGGTTGGCTTTGTAGGTGTCGTTATCGGGGTCGAGCTCCAGAGCTTTCTTATAGTAACTGACTGCTTCTGTGTGTTTGTTGAGGCTGGCCAGAGCCAAACTGAAACACAGGGGCAGACATCAGGACCAGAGGCAGCTGAAAACAATGCCAGCAGTTTTCATGTTCTAATGCCAAATGTCTGTCTACTTAAACAACGGCCCTGCAAGCTCCAGTATAACTGATTAAAAAAAAAAAAAAAAGAATACAAATGTAAAAACAGTGACTTTGTTCTGGAGTTTATGGCATCAATAACCTTCACTGACAGTAAATCTGCCACTAAATTAACAGTTCTTTCTTCAAAACAGTTTATCTTGAGTCTGTCATTATTCTGTCAGTCATTATTTGTAGCTCTCTGAAGGACAGACTGCACATAAATGACATTCTCACTGTGTCTGTTAAAAAGAAATGTGTTTTGTGTAGTGCAGAAAACAAGGGCTGTGTGACACAACAGTGTGCAGGTTGTAGATTTGCTGCAGTCTCCAGTCACACCAGCAGGTGGAACTGTGATTTGATTACTAGCTGTAAAAGGAGCGCTCCTCTCTGCTAAGAATAGTCCAACACACAGACGGATGGACGGACATCAGGTCTGATGCTCTCCAGGTGACCCCAGAGGCTGTGTGTCTGTTTTTTGTGCTTAATCTTCTGGATTTTGTGAGTTGAATGACTGCACAACTTATTTTTGTTTAATTGAGAATTCAGATAATTTGGATGTTTTCTTTAAATTCACAGTGAGCTCTGAGATGGTGCTAAATAATATCAGTGTTTGAACATGGCTTTAATCACCCTGCGGCTGCTCATCTGTGAAGGAAACCTTTGAGTTTGACCGTCTGTGGTTTTCTCTCTCATAAACCCAGGATCCTTTCTACACGAGAGGCTGGAGCCATATCTGTAATTTTAATGTCCATATGAAGTCACTTCACTACAACAATGACAGAAACGGAGAAGGTCGTGACATACCCCATCCGTCCGTAAGCTTTGCTGTAGTTGGGGTCGATGCTGATGGCTCGTTCACAGTCCTGCACAGCTCCTGCGTAGTTTCCCAGTTTACTGTAAGCTGCAGCTCTGCACACAGAAACACAAACATGTGCTTCATGCTCACTTAACATTCAAGAGAACAAGTGGGGCCATTTAGCCCTGTTTACATGTGAAATTTTTAATCATAAAAATGTTTCCTACCATGAATCTGTCAACCTACAATATTTGAGCTTTTCCTTAAAAATAGAATTTGTCCACTGGTGCGCCAAGGGTAATGGAAAATTGTGCGGTTTAATTTACAAACCTGAAAATACACAAATTTTAACATTGTAGGCTTTAATTGTTTTTATTTATTGTAATTTTCCACTTCTGATCACTAGATGGTTATTAATTATTAAATTAATAGCTATTTTCATTTTGTTGTAAAAGCTTTAACTCTTATAATGAGAAAATGTGTGATTTTTTTGGGTGGGCGACAAAAGTGATTGGACTGAGTGTCACAAGTTGTCGTGTTCGTGTATCTGGATCATATCCTGATCAAATGTTACATGTCCGGTCCGTGATATATGAACGATATATGCTGCCTGTATCGTCTGATATATATACACTATTTACATTGAAAGCTTTTACATCACTATTTACATTAAAATGCAGGCAATGCCTCAGGTGTTCTTTTTTTTTTGGTACAACTATTTACAGAGCAATCAGGTCTCACAATAAGATGCCACAAATTGTTTGTGCCACTCCACAAAGCAGTTCCTGTCCACCACGGATAGAGGGCGCCATCAAAGGCCTGACACTTCCAGGTATGTCACTCCTCCTGTTGTACACCTAAAGACAGCGTTTACATTTGGGTTTGCCTTTGGTAGCTTTTTTAGCAGCATCTGCCTCGTCCATAACCACACAACACGCTAAACACACTAACTACACACTCCAAACATGCAAAAATCTCTCAAATTTCAAAACTTGCTGTCTCTCTTTCACCCTGCCACTCCCACAACTCTCACCTGTTGCTCAGCAGCCAAATCCTCTGCATTGCCCTGTAACCTTTTGATTGCTTGATGTGGTGCATGTTTTCCAACAATAGGAAAGGGGATTTGTGATTATAATTATTTTTTTTGCTCTCACACACACACACACACACACACACACACACTTTCTGCTAGCAAAGATCAAGTTTTTAACCTTTTCTTCCTGCACCAAACGCACATCACAGATGAGGAAAATATACAGTAATATATAGTGTAAATTATTGATCATAACTGATGGCTTTACTTGGTTTAATCAATACTATTTAAAACTGATACAGAGTTTGAAGTCTGTGCTTTAAACACAAGTTGAACAGTAGACTCACTGAGGCTGCATCCTGCAGCTACATCATCTTATTTAAACAATGTCATTTGGACACAAGTGCGTTGGCTGACTGCAGAGGGCCAAAAACGGGGATTTTTCTCTTTTCCCCAAATTTCTCTGAATTCTTTTCCCTTGACCCAATTACGACAACAATTTAATCAGGTGATCTGGCCATCTTTGGTGCAAATTCGGTATGAATGGGACTGGTAGTTTTGCTGTAATATTATTAACAAACATACCAAAAACAACCCCCCCCCCCGTTTCCCCTCCAGGGGCAGGGTAATAAAAATCTGTCCGATGACAGAGCCACCAGAGCATACAGGCAGGCAACAGACAAACTTCCTGCTTTTATGGATATTCGGACAATGTTTGGGACCCACTTACTCAAATACTGATCTTTTTGTATAAAATTATTTAAAACCATAACTACATCAGAACATTTTAGAAGTGTAGTGGTTTCCACATTTGAAAGGTCCCTGAACAAGGATCAGGAATGGCATCTGGTGTAAAAATGTGCCAAATTGAATATGTGGCGCTATCTGCTGTGGCAACAACCCCTTGTTAAGAAGGGAGCAGCCAAAATAAGTTTCTTCGCTTTGCTAGAACATTTTAGAAAATCTGTCATAACGACATAGTTATAAAACATTGTCATTTGTTAGCTTTACAAATTATCATTACGATTTGAGCATAAAAGGTACTGAGAAAAATTCTGTTTTAACAGTAAATTAGCAGTTTCTGAACATTCTGTCATGAGTCAAGATGCAAGAAAAGAATAGGTCCTAACTTCATGGTTGCATGTGAATTACCAATAAATGTTTCATCCAATGGAAGGTATGTCAAAGTGCACAGTTTTTGGAAATTACCTTTTTGAACACCAAATATGTAGTGAAGATGAGACAGAGCGGACAGCAGACCAACCTGTTGCAGTAGTAGACGGCGTTCTGTGGGTTGATGGCGATGGCCTTCGAGTAAAACTCAACAGCAGCTGCAAAGTTATCCACCTTCATCTGGTCATTTCCTGCAGTCAAGAAAACACAAAACTAATTTTTTGTCACATTGCATTTTATTTTATTGAACTATTTAAGCTTTAAGCTGTTTTGTTACATTTAATGCACCACAGGAATTTCCCAACTTTATCTTAACAATAAATGCATCTTCTTATTTTTACACTGGCGATAGACATTTGAATGGAAGCCAGAGCTTAATCTTATCTTACATTCAACTATGCTGAGACCACTTTTGCTGCCTACTTACATAACAGTACAGAGTTTGCTCTTGGGTAAAGACTCACTACACTTTATTTCTGACTGCTGTATTTCTAATTTATGTATCAGTTGTGCCCCTACGAGTCCTCCACCACCACCGTAGAGATTCAGGTAAACAAAGAGTCAAAACTTCCTTCAGTTTTACAAAAACCTGATTCAAGGATCTGCATGTTCATTTGCATCCTTTGTTTTTATTTACTTCTCTCTTCCCTGGACCAACTGAATACTAAAAATTAAGACAAAAAACAAAAAAAACTATAGCTGCTACAGACAGACTGATAACCTCCTGCCGACAGGTTCCCACCAACCACGTGGACTCACCGTCACTTTTGAGTCTTTCAGCCTCAGCTTTCTGTTCCTCTGTTGGGGAATTTGGGGTGGAGTTGTTGTTGACCTGCGACTGAACTGAATACTGACACACACACACACGAACACCGAGTTAAATGAAACTTCCTCCAAAACAACTATTAAAAGCAGTCCTAACTCTTCTGCTGTCCAACATCACAGAGACAGTTTTTCATCTGTTTATGTAAAGTGACTTTGGAACATTGTTGCATCTTCTGCCACAGGGTTTGTGCAGGTCCAAATTAAAGTTCCACCTCACAAATGTGCAATGTGCTGCAGCCTGCACCAAGGCCAGTGCCCACTTTCACATTTTTAAAGAAAGTGATCTGGATGTTCAGCACTATTTAGTGGCTTCCTTTGCTTATTGTAAGCCTCTCCACCACGTTTTATGAAAACAGCAAATAATACTGATATACTGATGTCCTTCCTCCACCACAGCTGTGGCCTTGCCAGAAGAGTAAAATCAACTCAGACAAGCAGCAGGAAATAGATGATTTAACTGTTTTGCTTTTCAAGCAAACTTCTTAAAAATGTTTAGATTTTTCACCAATAAGATACAACAGTGAATTTAACAGCCAAAGAGTTTTGAGAGTAAGGGGGGTTTCTCCGAGTTTACCTTTGCTGTAGCGGAGGCGAAGATCTCTGGTAATGTCATCGGGATGGCGAGACTCTGGTCATCGGTTGAAACCTCAAACGCCGCCTCCAAACACTGAACAGCAACTGAAAAACAAGATCACACCAACAAAAGGTAAAAAAAAACAAACCCAAAAAAACATGCACACAAAAGGAAAGGAATAAAGACTTCATCTCTGAAGCATCCTTCAGCTATTCTGAGACACGGAGTCATTTCTGCCCGTCCTGAACTCTGCTCTGTGCCATCATAGCTACCTCCTTAATCTTAAAAGCATGTGACAGTATGCCAAGAGACAGCACTCCTCACCTGGTGGGGAGTTGGACCAGGTGATGGGGAGGATAACAAACAGAGCTAGAGCACCTAAAAACAGTGATGTACTCTCTTGGAGTATCTGGCAGGCTCTGGTCTGGCAGATCTTCCACTGGACCATGTTTTGAACTTTCATTGCTGAAATGACAGTACAGGGATCTAGCTCTATAGTTGTATTAACAGCTCTCTGTAAACCAATGTAAGCTGAGGACAGGGAAATATTAAACTGAACTACGTTTCAGGGATGTAACTGACTCAATCAGAAAGTCTTCTGGCAGTGATGATTTTGACTACATTCAGTCAAACCGAGTCATGGGACTTTTTAGTTTTTTCTAATTTATCATTTCCCTGGTCCATGTTTGTAAGGCATTGTGACACACCCCTGCAAACCACACAAACTCTGAACATCATACTACCCACCATTAGGAGGTTCAGGTGTGTGTTCTGAATCAGGACAGAAATAAAATAAGCAGCTTCTTCTTGTTTTGCATTGACTCACCTTCGAGACTCTCCTGAGCATCTGAAGATAGAGTCTCTGACTGGAGCTGGTTGTGGAGGAACTGGATGATGGAGAAGGCAAGGCGCTTGTTGTCTGTCATGATGACGGAGGCTCAGACCTCTCTGTGCTCACTGAGGGAGAGACACCCTGCAGCTAGAACCTCGTTTCCAGTTGAGATTTGGTACTCTGTAAATGTACATCATGAATGCAAAGAATTCCAAGCCATTTAAATGCCAGGCTTATTTGGAAACAGTGCAAAGAAAGCACATCAAATGTAACAGAAATTTTGTTAAGATTATCATTGGCTCATTTTGAATTCAATGAAAGTAACATTTCAGTAAATTTTGAACAGCTGCTGCATTGTCTTTTAACAACACTCTAGGAAGAGAGCAGAGGGTGTGCACATAGTGTGCTATGTGACATTAATGAGTTAATGATGTATGTTGAGTCTAAAGTCAGAGTTATCAAGATTGCGAGGATGGCGCTCTTCAGTTCACTATATCAATATATGCTGAATAACATAACCTGGTTCTGTGCAGACAAGCGTATGCATTGATTTACAGTACAAAAACATTTGTGGCGCCCACAGATCTAAAGATCGCCGGAACAGTTTGTTTTCAGCCTTGTCCCTCGTGAGATTTCTCCCAACTCTCTGAACCTTTCATTATTACAAACCATAGATGATGAAACCTGCAAATTCTGAGAATCTTTATTTTTAAGTTGTTTAGCCACACCATCTTTTACAGAGTGGTGAACCCCTTCTCATCTTTAACTCTGAAAGACTCAACCTCACTAATGCTCTTTTTTTAAATACCCCATTATGTGACTAATCAGCTGTCAGATATTCCAGATGTGTGTCCTTTTTTTTAAAAGCACAACACAATCTATATGTAGCCAGCTATATATTTATATGTAAGCATGTACACTGCTCAAAAAAATAAAGGGAACACTTAAACAACACAATATAACTCCAAGTAAATTAAACTTCTGTGAAATCAAACTGTCCACTTAGGAAGCAACACTGATTGACAATCAGTTTCACATGCTGTTGTGCAAATGGAATAGACAACAGGTGGAAATTATTGGCAATTACCAAGACACACTCAATAAAGGAGTGGTTCTGCAGGTGGGGACCACAGACCACTTCTAAGTACCTATGCTTTCTGGCTGATGCTTTGGTCACTTTTGAATGTTGGTGGTGCTTTCACACTCGTGGTAGTATGAGACGGACTCTACAACCCACACAAGTGGCTCAGGTAGTGCAGCTCATCCGGGATGGCACATCAATGCGAGCTGTGGCAAGGAGGTTTGCTGTGTCTGTCAGCGTAGTGTCCAGAGGCTGGAGGCGCTACCAGGAGACAGGCCAGTACACCAGGAGACGTGGAGGAGGCCGTAGGAGGGCAACAACCCAGCAGCAGGACCGCTACCGCCGCCTTTGTGCAAGGAGGAACAGGAGGAGCACTGCCAGAGCCCTGCAAAATGACCTCCAGCAGGCCACAAATGTGCATGTGTCTGCACAAACGGTTAGAAACCGACTCCATGAGGATGGTATGAGGGCCCGACGTCCACAGATGGGGGTTGTGCTCACAGACCAACACTGTGCAGGACGCTTGGCATTTGCCAGAGAACACCAGGATTGGCAAATTTGCCACTGGCGCCCTGTGCTCTTCACAGATGAAAGCAGGTTCACACTGAGCACATGTGACAGAGTCTGGAGACGCCGTGGAGAGCAATTTGCTGCCTGCAACATCCTTCAGCATGACCGGTTTGCAGTGGGTCTGTAATGGTGTGGGGTGGCATTTCTTTGGAGGGCTGCACAGCCCTCCATGTGCTCACCAGAGGTAGCATGACTGCCATTAGGTACTGAGATGAGATCCTCAGACCCCTTGTGAGATCATATGCTGGTGCAGTTGGCCCTGGGTTCCTCCTAATGCAGGACAGTGCTAGACCTCATGTGGCTGGAGTGTGTCAGCAGTTCCTGCATGATGAAGGCATTGAAGGTATGGACTGGCCCGCCCGTTCCCCAGACCTGAATCCGATTGAGCACATCTGGGACATCATGTCTCGCTCCATCCACCAACGTCACGTTGCACCACAGAATGTTCAGGAGTTGGCGGACGCTTTAGTCCAGGTCTGGGAGGACGTCCCTCAGGAGACCATCCGCCACCTCATCAGGAGCATGCCCAGGCGTTGTAGGGAGGTCATACAGGCACATGGAGGCCACACACAACACTGAGCCTCATTTTGACTTGTTTTAAGGACATTACATCAAAGTTGGATCAGCCTGTAGTGTGTTTTTCCACTTTAATTTGTGTGTGACTCCAAATCCAGGTCACCATTGGTTAATAAATTTGATTTCCATTGATGATTTTTGTGTGATTTTGTTGTCAGCACATTCAGCTTTGTACAGAACAAAGTATTCAATGAGAATATTTCATTCATTCAGATCTAGGATGTGTTATTTAAGTGTTCCCTTTATTTTTTTGAGCAGTGTATATTTGTATTTATATTTTATTACTTTCTCTGGTACCAGCTAGCTTCAAAATCAGCAGGTATTTTCCTCAAAAATGATCAAATTTCTCAGTTTCAGCCTCTGATATATTGTTTAACTATTAGCCTTTAAACGTTTTTACACACTGTCAACCTTTTTGGGGGAATGTTTAGTTCTCTGCTTATTCAGCCAGATAACGTCACTATTAATGTATTAATAAATAGTTTTAATAGCGTTTAATGCTAGTCAGAGTCCTGGATGCACCTCCTTTGTCGCCTGCCCTCTTTAGCACTAGCGTGGAGAATGTTCTAGCAGCTCAAGCATGAGTGTGTGCAGAGGGCTAACGTAAACCACCTCTGAGCAGAAAATCATTACACTAGCAGAGGAACAGCTGATGTGAGATGTTGTGATTTAAACTGCTAAGATCAGTGAAGTTCCTAAGGTGTCACTTCAGACACTTGACTCAAGTATTTAGGCTAATTTTAGCTTAGCCGGTTAGCATGCCTTTTAGGAAAACTTTAAAAAAAAAATCACACACTTGGAGTTTGTTTGGCTCTTCTGTGTGTACGTTAACTTGGACAATAGGTTTCCTGGAACTGCTGTCTCAAATCTCGTAATTTAACGCTACTACAGTCAGTAGTAAATTAGGAAGTTTTGCTGTATGGACGAAACCCTGACAACTTATTCTTCAGCTGACTCATCGGGCAAGAATTTACCTCCTCCTAACACAAGCAGTTCATTTATCTTCCGAGCGAGCACGACTCGAAATGGAAAGAATGTGACAAGAAAAAAGGGTGAAGCTAAAACTGTTAATTTCCTCAAAGTGTTATTAGTTTTATGTAATATACACCGAATTTAAGAGTGGTTTTGGAGAGTTAACTACATGTATTAACCTTGTCACTATCACACCTGCAGATCCCCCTAGAAGAAAGACCAAGCTGTGTTGCAGGAGATTTGAAAGGAGCCTGGCATGACGTGTTCGCCAAACCTTCACAGCACGATGCTAACGGTTAGCTAGGTGACCATATTCCTTTGAGTACACCGGCGCTGCTTCATATAAAAACTTTCAATGCTGCCAAAACTAGTCTGACAGCACAAACAGGAGTCTTTCCTACCTGTCGTCTCCGTGTATCAGATGCGAAGCAGTGCGGTAACACAAAGTTCACGTTTGCTTCGTTTCTTCGAGCAGCGTTCAATAAGTTAGCTCATAAGCTTGTCGCAGAATTATGTCATCATGCGAAGAGACCGATAAGGTGTCGTCATATTTTAGCGACCTTATTCACAGTCACGGCATTCTTTTATTTAAATGATTACTTTTAAATTAAACAGACAAAACCCACAGAGCGCCCAACCATGACACATTGGCCATAAAAATAAAGATGTTTCATTTAATTATTTAAAAAAAATAGAATCCAGACTAGAAATTTCAGATTTTTTTCTTTTTATTTAAAAATGACAGTCAAATACTTTGAATTTTGTGATGAAGATATTTATTTATTGTGAAAATAATATAGTGGACAGAAATATACTTGCCTTTAATCCACCTTTTTGTAATTTGTGATAAATTCACGTACATAAAATAAAACTTTACTCTCTTTGTAACAGTTATCAAACACTATAACAATTTTCTCATGAAGTCAAAAAATAAATAACAGTTTCCCCTGTTCTTTTTGTATTTATTTAATTTATTTGTACTGCTGATTTTGCAAGTTGTCTCACCTACAATGACTGGAGAGGTCTGTCATTTTTATCATAGGTACACTTCAACTGTGAGAGACAGAATCTAAAAAAAGATCCAGAAAAATCACATTGTATGATTTTTAAATAATTAATTTGCATTTTATTGCATGAAATAAGTATTTGATACAATAGAATAAGATTAATATTTGGTACAGAACCTAAGTCCAGTCCAGTGACCAGCTACCAAATACAAGTTCAACACTTGGATCGACTCCACATCTTTTGTCATAATCAGGTTGGCGAGGCCTCACCTGGCCATCAAACTGCTCATCAGTTTTGTCCTCTGAAAATAAGCAAATATGTTGAAAAATGGCTGTGATTCCTAAAAAACTGTTTAGCATTAATGTGTAAATATGGATCTGACTGAAACTTTAATAATTACTTCATTCAAACTATCAAGAGGTCTATTAGACACATACACTCGAAAGACACTTAACACTGAAGGACTGAAAATTTATTTTAAAAATTTCTGCCTGCCAAATTATATAACCAACACATCCTCAAAAAGTTCTACTTTAAGATATTGCATCAGAGGAACATTTTATGAAAAACATTTTTTCATCTCAGGCCTCAGTGACATTTTCAGATTATTGTATTAAAAATACAAGACCGTTAATATTTAATTTAAACCATAGTACCACGCTGTAAACATCTTTATTTGTGCTGTAAAGTTGGGCATTTTCACATGAGAGTCACTTTAGAACCAGCTTCAACTGACTGTCAGTATCATCTTTGATGAGTTTTCTTCAGAATTATCAAATACTCCATCATATACAACTCTCTTTTAAAAATGTAAATGTATTAATTTTAATTTTTTATTGCTGCTGTGCCTCTGACTCATTTAGTCTTTTTACATTAGACCGCTGTCACTTCTCTGTAAAGTACCTTGAAACGCTCTAACCTGCACAGAAGATGTTGCACTTATCAGTTTGGTGGAACAATTAATGGATGAGCTATAATGCTGCGTAAAGCCTAGCAGACAATCTCATGTATAATTTCTTCACTTTTCACTGTTTCTTTAATAAATAAAAATATTTCTAAAAAGAACTTCTGTTAACCATAACTGTAATTTCACCACTGTGGGATTAATAAAGCATCATCATCATCGTCAACCAATCTGAAAGAGAGAACATTTCACTGGTAGCTAAAGTGATTAAATTCACCACCTCCTTGTGTGCTCCTCCTCCTCGTTATAGCAGATTGTTGCTGTCAGAGGATTAAACTCGGCACTGTCCTCTTCACCGGTTGCTGTCCTCCGACTTCTCTGCTGTCTCAGGACCAGACTGAGGGCCATGGGTCTGCTGGACGTATTCTCCTCTATCAAAGACCGAGCTGAAAAGTTTCTAAATGAGAAGAATGTGGTGACAGATATTCTGGGGAAAGTGGAGGATAAAACTGGGATCAAGAAGAAGGTCATTGCTCTTGGTATGTGAGATTTGATCTTCTGTAGTCCCCCCCCCCCAACATGCTTGTTCTGTGTAGATCAGGGATGCTTTCTGGATCATTCTGCTTTTGCTCTAGATGTAGTTGTGTTGTATAAAGCCTTTTACTGGCCAGTGGAAACCTGGAGAGGATTCAGTTAATCCTCCTTTGATCAGCTGCTGTATATAACAGGAAGCTGGAAATGTTCAGGAGTTTTCCTGCTTCATTTGTTCTGCAATTAATCCTCTGAGTTCTCTGCAGCCCTTCAGAGTTTTTAGCTTCTTTAAGCTCCTGGTTTTGGTTTTGTGGTACTGTCTGTTTCAGTCTCAGTGTCTCCAGTTCTTCGCCCTCAGCAGAAAGCATGAGCCTTCTGTACAGTACTTCCTCTGATCAAACAGTAACATCTGAAGTCTTCTTATATTGATGTAATTAGTTCCTGGATCAACCATGCTGGCACCTTTAAGGGACTGACATGGTTTTACACCGGTTCCCATGCTGCTTTTTGGGTGAAGCGTGGTGGGGTTTTTTCTCCACACTTTTCTCCACCTTCACTACCACGTCTTTCTCATTCAGGCCCACTTTTCAACCAATCAGCTTTCTGCCTACACAATGCAGCATCGCCGTTGAGATTCGCACTGTTGGTTATTTGAAGGACTGCACACAAGCACATCTGTATAGCTTTCATACCCAGAATCCTTCAGTCTGTGTGGCCGAATACTTACACTAAACACAAACACGTTTTCTCCCTCAAATAAAAAAAAAATCTACACCATCACATTTCTAATAGGCAGATTCACATACATTAGCCTACTAAAAATTGCTATTCCCTCCAAAACCTCTGATGATAGCTATATATCCATCCAGCTGGGACAAAGAGACACAAAAATCTCCATTAGGTTCAAGAGTTTGTTGCTTGGGTCAAATTAGTAAAACTTTCTGCCAGAAAATCTTGAAGGCAAAACTTCTCCCATATGTACCCCCTCTGCGTTCCCCCCTGCTTGCTCTATCTGTCAGTTCAGTAAAGGTTATTCAAACATGACTGGCTCTGTGGTCAGTGTTGGCAGAAAGAGGAATGGAAAGGTCACTTCAGTGCTAGACTTCTGAAGATGTTGCAATTTATATTGGGATTATTTTATAATATTGTATAAAGACAGTTGGTAGTCTTTAAAGGACTCTCAGGTCTGTGTGAACACAGTGATCCAGTGAGCAGGGAACAGCAATGTATTGAGAGCACGGTGATGCTGGTGCAGTGGATTCATAGCACATTAAGCAGGACATGATGTCAGCGTGGTGCCTGGCGCTCGCTGTCTCCCGCTCTGAGCCTTGACGTTAAAGCCGATTATCCACAGAGACAGGCAGCAGAGCAGCGCCGCCTCCATGTGTGAGCAGCAACATAAGCTGATCAGAGGTAGGACACTTTTTACACTGCTTCCTGTCTCTCTGTCTGTCAGTGAACTCAGCTCTTCAGATTTGATTTCAGATTTGGTTCAAACATTCATATTTGTTGAACACTGGGCAGACGGTGCAGAGATTGGAGGATCTACTTTATGTCTGTCTTCAAACAATCAGAGGCTCACATGGATCATGAAACAGGATTTATTTCCTGTTCATGATGGACATGGACATGATGGAGTGTGAGCTAGCGAGGACTAAATCCAAAGTCTTTGCACTATGCAAAAAAAAAGTGTGGAAAAATTTATTTATAAAATGAAATGTATATCTTTTAAAGCTATGGACTTTTTCTTTTCTTCTTAAAAAAAAAAAAATCCCTGTTTTGTGACCGTCCTTGAATTGCTGCTACAGCATTTCTGCAGAAATTTTTTCTGTAGTCTGATTTTAGTTTCCAATTGGTCAAATCTGTGTTCAGTTTGCTGTTGTTGGCTGTAAAGTTTAAGGTCAGAGTATTTTGAATATTTACCTGCAAAGGCCAGTGTGCAGTTACCGCACAGTCCAGAAGCTCAGAAAACGTTCTAGAATCATGTGCCAGGCAAACTTTTTATTCTTTGAGATCAGCTTTCCTAAAAAGATCTGAAGATCATTTAATCAATGTTTAGTTGCACAGAAAATTAGAATGAAACAAGGATCTACAGGATCATTGAAAAGAGACAGTTTAATGAGTTTTAATAAACCAGGAACAAAAGGTTTGTAAGTTTATATTTGTATAAGTCTGACTGGTCTACTCATACAGCCTTCCTATGCTGTGTGATTTTTTTTGTTTTTTTTTTTTATACACTTGGAGCAACTCTCTCTCTCTGTTTGGTGAGTTTCTCAAAACTAGTCAGTGAGCTGATTGAGCAAACAGGAGATATCAAGATAAGATAATCCTTTATTCTGTCCCACACTGTGGGAAATTTACAGGGGAACAGAAGATAACATGTACAGCTCCCATCTCCTCTGTGTCTTCATCCAGGTGCCGTCTCGCTGACCGGACTCTACCTGGTGTACGGATATGGTGCCTCCCTCCTCTGCAACCTGATTGGTTTTGTTTATCCAGCTTATTATTCGTACGTTTTTATTTTCAATTTTATACTGTTTTCTTTCACTCATTATTGCAGGTAGGAAGTTGTTTTCATTTAATTAGTATTAGCTCCTTTTTGCCACATTTTTGGGATCTGTCAATCTTTTTTAGTTTTTTTTTTTAATGTACTGTATATATTTATGTATTTACTACATTCTGAAACATCTGTATCTGATGTTGCCTAATGTGACTGTGAATTCATTCTGGGTGCCCATAAAGACTCACAAGACTGATTTGTTTGGATAATTTGGAGGTGACATCATTGGCATTTTGACTGATTTTTCTGATCAAAGTTCATGGTACTTATTCCTGTAATACTTTCCTTTTTGATTGCTGCTGCTGCTGCTAAAGGTTCAGTGACAATAGCAAATAGTAGTGTTACTGAATATAGATGCAGATGTTGAATTAAAATAAAAAATTCATGCCCTGCCTCTCATGAAACCTCTCATGTTTATCCTTTGTGAATAGTGGCTCAGGTGCAAAGGTACAGATATCATATCTGAAGGATCGACATATTTCTCAGACTGCTCTTTTGCAACATTCCAACTTTCTGCAGAATCAAAGCCATCGAAAGTCCATGTAAAGAAGATGACACAAAATGGTTGACCTACTGGGTGGTGTATGGTGTTTTCAGCCTGGGCGAGTTCTTCTCTGATATTTTCCTCTACTGGTTCCCATTTTACTATGCTTTTAAGGTGAGAAAACATTTAGGAACCAATGATACATACTGATACATATTGATTTTTACATCAAGTACTACCTGCTTTTAAGGACCATGGACACCATACTAGAACTGAGATCAAGCAAAAGGTTTTGGTCTAGTAATTCCAGTACTACCTTCTTGTGTGGTTCTAGTGTCTCTTCTTGTTGTGGTGCATGGCCCCAATGTCCTGGAATGGCTCCCAGATTATCTACAACAAAGTTGTTCGGCCAGTCTTCCTCCGCCATGAGGCCACAGTAGACAACATGGTCAGTGACCTCAGCGGGAAGGCCATGAGCGCTGCCGAGAACCTTACCAGAGAAGGTACAAGTGGTCCAAGACCAGTGCTGAGGGCTTTCACACCAGGTTTAAATATTTAATTACCTTCTCTCTCTTTCTTCTCCCTCATTAGTCCTGACCACTCTGGTGAAGAATAAAGCCGTGATCACACCATCGCCACCGGTTGCTCAGTCTGAAACAAAAAGTTTACCAAGTACCTCAACAGAAATATCTGCAGCTAAAGTTGGTCCATCGGAGGCAAATGAAGAACGAAAGTATGTACAAAAACATGTTTTCTCTGCCTTCCCCCAGTCTGTCCAACTGAAACCGAATCAGTGAAAGCAGTTTACTGCAACTGCAGCTCAGTTTTAAACCATCTGCCTTTCCAGAGATGAGCATGGATGTTTCATATGTAAAGGTCTGCACTGTCCGTGGTCCTGAATGTGGATTTAGTCCGGATTCAGACTCTTAGATTGACTTCAGACTGCAGGATGTGTCAAATCAGCTGATTTGACATGCGTCTCAGTCATTCTGTTGACATCACTACACATTGGTTTTCTGACTAATCACACTCAGTGCACATCAGCTCATTAATATTAACAGTGAAATTTAGATCTGATGGGTGATGTGCTCTCTACAAGCTGCTGAGGGATGTGTTCTTACTTAGTGAGTCTTGTAGCATCTCTCTATGACTGCCAGTGAGCTCTGGAGAACTGATCAGTGGTCCCTTCAACAGAGTCCCATTAACACTGTTTATTTAGCAGACCCACACCTGGAGATCAGAGCAATGAATCACGTGTGTTGTTTAGATCAAGTTGCTTGCGAAAATCTGATGGAAAGTTCAGGTTATTTGTTTTATTTTATTATCTGTAAAGGGCATCTGCATAACTTGCAGAAAACCGCTGGTACTAATGACACCTGTAGCTGTTAAGCGAACTCCAGTCATCATTCTGTTGCTTGTATTTAGCCAAAAAAGGGCTCACAGTTGAAGCTGGAGGAGATTTTGTGCTCTCACCTTCATGAAGTGTTTGTATATTTATACCAGAGATGAGGAGTAAACTCTGATCTTTTGCTAACCCAGCTGTCTTGTTATTTGTTTTAGCCTTTCCTGGGTTAACCAGTTTGGTAAGTCAGCTGGTCTGGTGTTAGAAAAGTAGCACAGTGTTGTACAGATAGTGAATGTGGTGTTTCATGCTTCGTAGACCAGCAGTGCTTTAATGCTTTGAAGGTGAAACAGACACGACCCTTTCTCCCACTGTGACCTGAACACACCTTCTAATATCCCCCTCTCAGCTTTATCTGCTGCTTTTTAGTAGTTCAGAAGAAACAGAAGCACTAGAAAAGGATCTGATTATTCATTTTCAAAAGAAAAGCATGAAGTCAGGATAATGATACAGGAGCTTTGTGGTTCGTTGTAGGAGTTTACCTAAGAAATGAAAAGAGAAAAAACAATCAGAAAATCACAAACCAGTAAAATAATTCCTGACACTGTGTTTCTTTGTTGTTTTTCCAGTCCTTTAGATAGCAGCAGAGGATGAGGAGGAGTCTCGGTGAGGAAGAGGAGAGAGAGGGTTTTCCTCATCATCCTGACAGATTCCAACAGGATGATCACCTCTGTTAAAGAGACTGATTTTTCTTTTTTTTATCATGTTATATTTGTGCAGCAGAATGTTGTCAAAAATTCTAACTTTGAAAACATCTTTCTTGTTTTTTTTTCCACTTCTTTTGTTTATATTCAAGATTTGTGGAATCAATGTATTTTTGTTGTTGTTGTTGTTGATGATGCAAAGCTCCTGAATCTGGATTATAAATAACTCACAGTTGTTGTCCTGGATTTTGTCTGTTTCCATTTTCAAGACCCAGGAGCTAAACTCTGCTAAAGCTAATTCAAATTTACACTTCACAGGAATAAGTTAAAAGTTCAGCTTACATTTAAAGATTCTTTGTAAATTAAAATTAAATTTTCATTATTTTTAAAGGCTGGTCTGACCTAACTTTGCGTGAGTTTTACTTTTGTGGCCTAACTATGGGACTGTTAGCTGGTTGGCTCTTCATCTCAGTTTTGACTTCACAGATGTGGCCGACGCTCTGACCTGTTTTTTCCGACCCGGCCAGCTAAGGACTTTTTCCATCAGCTGCTCTTAATAATTGTAAAATTTCTCTAAACTCTTCCAGTACTGGATAATCAGAGAAGCAGCTGTCTCATTTTTCTTACTCCTGGGTAAACAGGTATAGGTAAAGTAGACCACTTCCTTTTTTCTCTTATATACACACTGTTCCAGTGGTGGATTCTCAGCTTGAAACATTTAGGCCCATTTATGTACGATAATCTGTGTGAATCACAAGCTTGGGATTCAAACTACTCTAAACACTCAGTTTCAGACAGTTTTTCTACATTTGGATCTGTATGATGTCAGAGGGGTTGATATACCTAATATGGTGACAGCTTTAGTGGGGCACAAATGCCCCACCTACCTGCTGTTCAAACCTTTTGTTTGCCAGGGGCAATTGGCAATCAATCAGGAAAAAAAGTCCTCAAAGGGAGGGTGCCCACTTTAAATGAGCACTGTGCAGGTTTCAGTGCCATTTAGTGGTTGGGTGTGAAATATAGTTCAATTCACTGGGAAAGATTTGACTGAAGTGGTTTTAAAGTGGGAGACTGTACCTGTAAGAGTTTTCATTTATTATGTAAGGGGTCATTCACAATAATCAACATTTTCCAAAGTGTACGAAGAGTACTCTGGCACATTACATCCTGGCATCTTATCTATATATTACCTATATTTTAAGACAAAAAAATTGCATAAACACTTCATGTTTTCTTACAAATGCCCACTCAAGTATTTGAAAATCCTACCCATACCTACTTGTGATGAAATTAAGATTACAGCTTACTCAATAAAACTCGCCTCAACTGCTCCTTCCATGTAAGAGTTCATGAAAAGTATGAAAAGCTCTTTGCAAACTAGCAGATGTATTGATTCATCTTCTATCAAAAGAAATGTACAATTTCAATTGTTTCTGTTGTTTTTTCAGCATTTGCTGGTTTAGGTTATGAAATGTGAACATTTTTGTCATTTGTGATCATAGCATGTGTAGGAAGATGAGCAACATAACGATTCCGTGGAGGTGCTGCTAAAATATCTCCATCCCTCCATGGTCACCTCCCTCATTTAGCAGGTTGCAGATTCTCCACCAGGGGGCGCTGCTCCAATCAGAGGAGAACAGGGCTCCACCTGCAAGCAGAGTTACAGTAGCGGCAGTTCACATCTGCAGGTTACTCTACACGCTACGTACATATTTTTATACATGCTAATTATTTATTTATTTATTCATGTGCTTCGTGGTTGTCTGCACGTGCGAAGCCACCGCTGCTGCTGCATTTCTGTAACTGAATATTTCTAAATAAATCTGGGTGCTTTGCATCCACTTTTTTGTAAATAACTGCTACTTATGTATTACATATGATGTTATATACTATACTTGTCTTTGTAAATTAAAAATAAGGTTTCAATTTTTAATACTCCCCAACAAAAATAAGTAAATAAATTTATAGTAGAAAAAAAAAAATATCTTAGAGAGATAAAGCTATTCCTCACGTGGAAGGGTGGAAGATGAGCCATCTCACAGCCTGAGGAAACAAACTTCTCTGAAATGTGGTGGTACAGCAGCTTCTCAGCAGACCGTGGTTGGGCACATAATCCCTTCATCTGGAATCAATGCAGACATCTCACCTCACAGATACTTGGTAGATAGGTGCCACTGATGGTTGATTTATATTTTTACTCACGCTGCAGAGCCTTCTGATCTTGAATCAGGCATGTCCCATACCAGTTTGTGATGTTTCAAGTTAGGATTGTTGCAATTGGTCCTTCTACAGGAATTTTCGCCTTCTTATATAGTCCAGTGCTAAGGCTGAAACCTTACTACCACAGGAGAACAAAGCACAGAAATATTTTTAAAGAACATTTGGTTTCGATGGCATTACTGACTTACTGGAAAATTATTTTGACATAAAAGGAGAAACGGCTACAATATGAGCCCGGTATCAAAATGCAGGTTAAAATGAGACCTGAGGTGATGTTTGACCATACCTGAGGAACATGTTTGCCAGCCTCTGACGTTTCATGGGACGCGTCCGACGTGCTGACGTGGCAGTCGGCGCATTGACGTGATGTGCCGTGCTGTTCTGTATGTTTGCTAACGGGTGTCCTATTATCAGCTGAATTAGCTCGTTATTTCTGCCACTTAATCCGTTTTAACGAACAGCGGACAGACGGAACGACTGTCAGACCCACCGCAAGGTTTCACCAGTCAGGACAAACTCTGGTAATTGCTGTGCATCAGCTACGGATAATTTGTGAAAACATATTGCCGAACTCCATCTCACAGATTAATAAAAATAAAATATAACCGCTTTCCAGCTGAAATAATGGCATCTGTCGTAGTTGAAAGATACCTCTTAGCAAGCTTCAGGGTGTTTTTTAAAATTCGGCTTCAAAATATTCCACAGGTTTATTACAGTTTGCTACAAGTCGGGTTCAGACTGATCAGCTAGCTGTTAGCATTGCTGTGCTTGCTAGAAAGGACTGGCTTAAGTTCACTAAATTCACTTTCTATGGCTGTAGTTCATTCTTGATTGATTTGTTTCAGGCCGAAATGAGAGAAGATCGCAGCAGCTTAGGGATATATTTTAAAACACATTTTACTTTCTATGTGTAAGATTATCCACCTTATATAATCAAAAAATAAATAAATAAAATAAAATACATTATTAGAAGTCCGGAGGAGATTTCAGGTGATCTGTGGAGCTTGAAAAAAGTGCGACTGGACTTCCTTTTGTTTCTTGAAGACGTTTCACCTCTCATCCAGAAGGCTTCTTCAGTTCTCAAACCAAAAGGTGGGGAGACTCAGGTATTTAAACCCCAGTGGGTGTAGTTCCCTGGAGGTGGTTGTGGCTCTCTATTGTTCATGTGCATAATCACATACGCCAAGGTGTGAAAGGAGGCATGGGTCATTACAATCAGTGGTTTTGGGTGAACCCAATTTGGGACTTTGCCCCATTGTATCAAATGACCTGTTGAGGTCACCTGAACGAAGGTGTGAAGGGGGGGGGGTTGAGGTGCATACACATAAACAAGAATAACATATTGACAAAATCACTGTTGAACACGAAAGGCAGATGTTTGAGGCCTCACTGTATAAACTCTGTTAATCTGAATCTGGTTTGTGTTGCAGCTGAAGGAGTTGGGAGTTCAAGCTTCAGCAGAATGAATATTGGCTCTAAAAGTAAGAAACGGGTGGTGCTGCCCAGCCGTCCTGACCCCCACCGTCGACCAGATCCTGGAAGACATCAGCAGAGTTGCTCCTGATGACCCAGTCTTCAGCATCCTGGAGAAGACTGGACAAGGTGATGCCACACAGACTTGCAGAGCATGGGGACAGATGGCAAGCCACATCCTTCAATTAAAAAAATAGTCCTTGATTATAGTCAGACTGGGTGATGTATGCACTTTTCTTAGGAATGATTGATCAATATGAGAGAAAACTGTAAGGTGAGTACAATGTTTAGAACATTTTTACTGCTTTACCTGCTGCCACACAGCTCTTTGTGACAAGAAGAAACAAAAACATTAACTTTCTTACAAATGACAGAAGTTCCTCATCTGCTGCTGCTTTGATTGGTTAATTTACACTAATGTGAGTTTTTTGTTTTTGGTTTAATGGGTTTTATTGATCAAAATTAACAAATTATAAACCCAAAGTCAAGCAGAATGACCAGAAACTCCCATTTTGTGTAAGGTAAAAATCACCATCAGCTTTTAAAAGTCAGTTTTTCCTCAGGGTGTTGTTTCCACAAATCAGCAAACTTGATTGACTGTTGTCAATGTATAAAGTTAACGCGTACCACTAAACCTTGAGGTATTTTGCTTGGGCAGCACTGTGTCTCCGTCCATTGCTGTGGGAGAAATTTGAGCTCTGCAAACACAGTTTTAATGAGCAAACATTTCATGTAACATGACATCAAACTATACCTAGTGCTTTATAGCAATATGCCAGTGAACTGCATGCAGTCTCATAGTTTACGCTCCGTTTCCTCTTCAGACGACCCCCGCCCTGCACACAGCGAGGTGGAGCTCCGGTTCCAGCGGTGTCGTCGCTATCTGGAACTGAACAAGCAGCTGCAGGAGGCTCGGGATCGGCTGCTGCAACAGAGGGAAGAGCTGCAAGCAGTGGGGGATCGGGCGGACGTAGAGGTGGCAAGGGTCAAAGGTCAAGAACTCTGACTGGTCATTTCCTGTTTGCACAGGCTTCCTCCTGATTCAGTCTGTGACACTTTCACTGAACTCTTCTTAGACTCCCTAACTCAAACACAAACTTGCTCAGGTGCCCTTGGGTCAAGCATGCGGTGCTAGCTGACCTCTGACCCTACAGCTGAAATACAAGGGTTGTAAGGGTTGTTGGAGATCATGGCACTTCACAATAAAAGTCTCATGCTAAGCAAAGCTTTTAATGTGAAGCAACAGGACAAGTTTGGTGTGAATCAGCAGTAACATGACACGGCTGAAAGAAACAAAGTATCATTAATGTCTGTGATGTAGAAGTTTAATTTTCCATATTTTTCCCGGTGTATGTTAACTGAAATTGAAATAAATGTTGCTATTATATAAGTGGAAGTACCAGAAAGCATGTTGTCTTAAAAATTGTTGCCCAAACTGTAAATATAGTCTGAATGATTGGAAAGCTTAATACTCAGTGTCATCATTATTTTATCTTAAAACATGTTAAGCTTTTCATCATCTTTGGAAAATAGATCATTTACTAAATGTGAATGATTTCGCAGTGTGGTCATACTTTGGTACTTAGGTTTTGTTTTTTTAAAGTTGCATTATGCATGTAATAAAACTGTCACCACAGGAGGGCAGCGTGCTAGCAGTTATAGTGTCTGGTCCACATACAGCAAGAAAGATGCATGTAAGAAAGCTTCTGCCATTGTGTTTGAAGGCTAACCAGCAAAGTCTTTAATAACATCTCATAAAAGGTCAGCAAAGTTTTTCTCAATTCAAACACAGATCATGATTACCTGCTGAGTTGGAAATCATTGTTTTAAAAGCATTACCCTTTTAGTGCATAATTTAAAGTTTTGTTTCAAAATACTGACATTAAATGAAATCTGCTCAACATCTGAGACAAAAGGACATTTAAGTTAGACAACGAAATAGAACGTATTGATCTAAATCTAATGATTTAGTAAAAGTTTCTTCTTTATTCAGTGAAAGCAACCCGAACAAATTCACATTCATGAGCCAACGGAAAACAAACAAAAGCATTATTTTAGTTGATCTCTTTGCTATAGTTTTACATTAAAGCAGTCCTGCCTGTGTGAAAGAAAGTCGACAGCGGTTTAAGGAAACACATCACTTTTTATTGGATGAAGACATTTAAAATGACACACGTCTGTTTTCCCTTTACCACACGGCACCCTGATGCCTCTGCAGCCCTGTTCACGCGGCTTCGACCAAGTTCACGTGCAGGTCCAGAGCTGCATTAAACTGGTCTCCTGTCAGGCGTGAAAAAGGCGGCGGCTCGGATGGTATTGATCTCCCTGTTCCTCTCGTTCACACCTCGTTCAGTCCGGAGGGGCTGCTAATGGGATTCTCCTCCCTGAATCTGTCTTTTGAGTCCCCAACACTCAGCTACGGTTTGTGAATCCTTTTAGGTCTACAGCTAAAAGCTCAAAAGATTTTCACTTGATGTTCAGAAATATTTTTAATCACTGTGGTTGAATATCTCTGCGTTTGGTTAGGAAAGCTGGGAAAAAATGAGCTCAGATCAGATTTTTTTCACTCCGTTGTTACTGATTAATAAGCTACTTTTTTTTTTTTTAACTCAGTTACTTGTTTGGTCTATATCATTGAACGGTGAAAGATCATCAGGGTTACCAAAAAATAAATGAATAAATGTGATGTGATTAAATGTCTGGTCTGACCAAAGATGCTGTCAGAACAGGTGATTTTTCACATCTCAGAAGCCAGTATATGTCCTCTAACCGTTTCTGGGCTCTCTTCAGTGTCAGAATTCTCTGTGGCTTTGTTTAACCACTCTACTGATCTCATCTGTGCACAAATGTTCTGCAGATGTTGTCAGTTCTTTTTCCACAGCTTTGCACAAAACGCAATGACGTGATGTTTGACACCCAAAAGACAGATTTCTGTAGTGAATCACTTTTAAATCTTTAAACGGCTGTTGAGACTTGAAAGGGTTGCATTCAGAAGCTACTTGGGTTTTATTGAAACATGCTTTAGGAATACAGTAGGAAGATTTTTTTTTTTAAATTAACAGCCCCGTAATGTAGATTAACTTTCATCCCATTCAGCTCCGTGGGCACACATGAAAGAGTGATGGTACAATTACAGAGAATATTCATCATCTTTGTATTCATTTCCACCTATCACTACTTTTACAGCAACACAGTTAAGCAGATATTAACACGTTATAAAGACTTCCAGAAGAAAACTTCTGTGAGAACGCACATCTGTCCACTTAAAGCCCGACCGTCAGTGAAATAGCAAACAGTACCTGAATCTAGTAGCAAACACAAATATAACGTCAGAGGCATGAGTTCGCTCTGCTCATCTATGCTGACGGCTTATATCTTTATAGATTTCTGCAGCACAACAATACAGATGCCAGATAACGCTGTTGTCGGGCTTTGGAGAGTATATTAACACTGAAATATTACTCAGTGTCCACAATGTTAACAGGTGTGTGTGTATACAGTCAGTGAATATATTAGCATGCTGTCAGGGAGTGACACCGAGGCTCTTCTACCCACCATGGAGCTTTAGTTTATCTGCATGTTATTTACAATACGGATTAAGACACATTAAGAGTTCTGGAAAGGGTGAAACTGTTCAGAAACAGCTGACGCTGTAACGCTTTCTGTGGAAGATGCTGTAATATTTCTGCTTGTTTGGGTCATTGCGTTTTTCAAATGACAGAGTAGGACTGTTTTATGGAAATACTCACTTTAAACTTTTATATTTCATCGCTATACAGTAAAAACAACATACACTCACTAAGCACTTTTTAGGCACAAGTGCAATTTGACTCAACAGCTCGGGCACACCGTCTGCTTTTATGGTGCTAACAGATTGTCAGAAAGGTGGTAATTCTGTTGTTCATTGTCAAGGCCATAGTGAATGGTTCTTATATTTTGCCTGGACAAAACATAAGGAAGAATAACCAATATTTCACCTGAAAAAAACAATTATCACCTTTGTGATGTCAACAAAAACTGAATGTATGATATAGCTGTTGGATTGTGCCAGATTGGACAAAAAAAAATGCTTGGTGGATGTTTAAGGTGTGAACAAAAAGTTCTGAGGACAGGGCCATAAAATAAAATAATAATAATTTTCTGATTTTCTGTTCAAGCTCATCTTTTTTGGCATGTCCAGATAGCTTCCAGCATGACTTTTGTTTTTTGATGACTCTGAAAATCCTTTCCTGACCTGTTGCACTGTACATGTGGTGCGCTCGCCGCAGACCTCAAACTTGTGCAAAGAGCAAACATCAGCTTTATCGCTGGTGACTGGAACTCTGGCTGCAGCTGAGCGGTTTTCACTGGGAGAATTCACAGTTTCCAAGCCCGAGGGCACCGCGTCACATGACGACTGAGATTGGATTGTTGGTCATTTTTGTGAATTCATCCCTCTTGGTGAGCCTGAGGTGTCTGAAGGAGAACATCCAGAGGAAATGGCCTGAACTGTGGTGCATACCATCTTGCGCTGAATGTGAATGCGTCAAAACTAGATTTTTGGCCACACATAAAACTGTACTTTTAATGCGCACCACCTGGACTGCCAGATTTCCTCCCTGCAACTTTGTCCACCTGCAGCATCAACATTTTGACACACAGTAGAGGAGACCCAGAAGTGCAAGAGGACAAAGCAGGACAGAGATCTAAAAACAGCAGCTGCACAGAAAATGATTCAGAGATCCACATTATGGTGACCTTGAATGTGAGAATGACTAATTATAAATCAAGGTTTTTGATTTCTTTATGGATCTTTTCCCAGAACTTTTTAATCACACCTTGTGTATCAATATTGTAACATCAAGCCATCGAACCCTCAACTTAGTCATTTTCACTTCCTTTTTGGTTCCCAGGTTTTTCTGTTTTGTACTAGTTACATTTTTATCATTTAACACACTACAAAGGATGTCTATGATAACACAACAATTTGTTGAGTTGTCAAAAAACATCCATAAAGTGTATCCACATGTAGTAAGCCGATAAAATAAGAAAATTCACAGCAGTACAAGTGTAATATTGATAGAGTACAGAGGTTTGGGAAAAAACAAACTACTGGGCTCCATATGTAACAGGAAAAGCTAACATCATATTCAGCTGAGTATGAAAGCAGGGTTCCAAGCAATGATGTGTTTATGTAAAAAATACTTTACATGTTAGTGTATTTATGTCAGTAGTAACTGTCAACAGTCTGCCACAATTTGTACCTTTTCAGGTAGAAGACCAGCTGAGTGATCATTCAAACGTTTGCATAATATTGTTCTTTTTAATCAATTGTGTCCAGGAGACTGATGATATATGTGCTGAAATTTCTCATTTCTACCAGGCAATGATTACTCTACAAATACAAAAAGAGTACAAAAAGACACACTTCTTCTTCACATGAGATTTTCCTTTGAAGTGCATCTCTGACAGTTATTGGTGGTTTGTTCATGTCAGACCTGTCCCAATGCATACATCCAACTCTGTATGAATGGTAGATGGAAGCTATAATCAATTGCTCAGAGAGAAAACTTGATTTCAGTGAATGAGTAAGGGTCAATACCCGAGGTATAGGGACCAGCACACTCCACATCTGTCCATCTGAGTGCTGAGTCATCTGTGTCAACCAGTAATCCATCAAATGCCCTATGACTCACTTTTCCCCCCTGACTTCTCATTTATTGTCCCTACTTGGCTTTGGCTGTCTTGTAGACAGCAGGCCATGGGGCTGGGGATGTAATTAAATGGAGTGACTCGTGCAGCCTTGCTTGGGGATCCTTGTCGGAAAGTGACAACTCCGCCCACGTGGCTATCTGCTGTTCCAGTGGAGACGGTGCTCCTCAAAGAGCCTTCTGAATCCCCTTCCTGGAGGTTACTCCCAGAGGTGGCACTAATCTTTCTGAGGAGGGCCAGTCTTGCTACTTCCTCAGAGATCACTGGAGCTGTTTCGACTGTAGGTGAGGTGCTTGAGTGGATCTTATTTGATAAATCTTCTGTCTGGACTGTTGCATCACTTGTCTTGCGGGATGCAATTAGAATGGTTGGCAGTTTTCCTGGAAGAGCTGGTGGCTTTGGCTTTTCTCCATCAGGAGAAGGCACCAGAGGTAATGCATTGGCTGGCAGAGTACTTTTCAAGATTTGAGGTACATCTTCATCCCTGATCCTCCTCCAGGTAACTCCATCTTTTAGCCGAGATGTGGACCTCTGCCCTTTCTTCTTGGTCTCATCCTCGCTCTTTGCTCTTCCACTTGAATCAGATGATGAAGATCGCAGGGAAGAACGACTGGTGACTCGGCTCAGTATGTTGATGCTCGGTGATGAGGCATGACGTTTAAAGGTATCTTTATCTTGCTGCTGCCTGAGTCCAGAAACTCTTCCAGGTCCGTTTCGCTGAGCCACTCTGCAGGGGCTTTCAGAGCTTGTTCTCCTGGCCGGGCGTCTTGCAGATAGGTCCCTTTCACTGGACGCTGCCCTTGATAGAGCTGTTGTCTGCTTCTGAAGGCCAGGGTTTGCCCTGTGGATTTGCTGTTTTTGTTCTGGATCTTTTACTTGCACCCTTCTTTGGGTTTGAGCAGCAACCTTAAGTTCCTGACAGCGTGATGAGCAGAGGAAGACAGCTGAAGCTCCAGGAACTGCTCTGCGAGGTGATCCGTTCTGAGATCCTGGTGTGTTGCGAGCAGAGCTGTCACGTCTCAGCACAGTCTTTGATTCCTTGATGAAAGTCAGCTGTCTCAAGAATCCATTACGATCAGACTCACTGCCACTTGAATGGACAGAAGTCATCCTGACGAGGTCAAACCGATTGGCTGGTACCACCCTTTTCCCATTGACCTGGTTTGTTTGGTTTGTTACCAGTGGGGACAGTGGTCTGGGTTGCCTGACTGAGTTTTGCATGAAAGGAATTCGGACAGGAGACTTCTGAGTTTTCGGTGGTGGGGATTTCTCATTCTGGTTCACCACAGGAGAGCGTCCCTTTCTTTCAGGAGGACTAGTAGCTGGTGGGCTACTAGCTGGTGTAGTGTTCTTTTTCGGGATGGGTTTATTTGTCTGAGCTGGGGAAGTTATCTTCCTCTGTGACTGTTTGGATGGTGTCGAACTCTGTGATGATCCAGAGGATGAACTTTTTGGTATTCTTGGCGGTGGGGTAGAGCTTCTCTTTGGCAAAGACAGTTCCAGATCCTGGGGGTGGCCTAGCCGATGAAGGCTCTTTGATCTGTGCTGTGCAAGGTTCGGGTTCTTTGGAGCATCTGTTTTGGTTGGCATTTTCCTGGGAGGTGGTCTTTGTGAGGGAGCGGCCTCTTTTTTCGGCGTATAGATCACCGTCCTGCCTCTGAAAACAACTGGTAAGTTTGGAACTGGTTTGCGCTGTGCAAAGTCTAAAGGTTTATTTGCCTTTTTGTCCTTAGCAAACTTCCTTTCTTTGGGTGTAAAGCTTGATGCTGACATGAATGACAAGACTGACTCAGTCTCTTCAGAGGATGGCTCTTGAGACTTTGAAGCCTGTAGCCCAGTGACCACACAGTTAGCACCTTCTTGTATGGCTCTCCATTCAACACTGTTGAGGTCTGACTCTTTATCCCACGCCATATCATCACTATCCATTTCCTCATCCATGTCCCACCCATCAGAAGCCTTTTGTTTTTGTTTTTGAGTATTTTCTTTCTTTTTCCTGGCAGCCAACTTCCTTCTCTGCTTGGGCATGGCAGATGTTATGCACTTCTGAAGGAGGTCATCCTCTGAATCCATGCTGACAGAGCTTGGTGAGCTTTGCTCTTCGTATTGGCAATGAATGTTCACTGGCTTTGTTTGCTGTGCCATGTTCACTGCTTTATTATGTCTGTTCTTGTACCATATTTGTTGGGCTTTTGATTTATGGTCATCATATTCAGCATCACTCAGTGAACTGAGAGAGGAGCTGAGTGAGTAACAAGCCACTGATTCGTCTTTCATCAGACTCTGTTTTATCCTGTGAATCCCTCTGGGCTTTGGTTGGGAATTATCTGTCCAGCCAATATTTGTCATGCTTCGGGAAAGAGTATTTCTGCTCGCTTCCCGGATACGTTTTTGACTCGTGACTTCCTCATTTTCATTGTCATAGAGGCCATTGCTGTCCTCTGAAGAGTGTGTCATTTGTCGGTACATTGTATTTCCTTTGTGTGAGCCCACATTGAGGTTACTTTCTGTGTTTTGCTTAATGACAGGCAGTTCCAGTTTCCTGATGGGGCCTTGATTTTGCCGCCTCCTTTGTTGATTAGGAGACTGTTCACGATTTTTCTGGTTTGCCACTCTATCAGCTACCTCTTTGCTCTGCATCAGCACCCTCTGAGTGGGAATGACATGTCTGGTTGTTCTGTTCATTTGTGTCTCAGGTGGGCAGTTCATCCGGTTGGGTTTGTGGAAATGCGAGAATATCCTCAAGTCTTCGATCCTCTTCGCCTCATTGTCCTGTTTGTTCATACTTTTAGCCGTGCAGTCTTTAGCCCCCCTCTCCCTTACTGGATACTGCAGTGTTTCATCACTCAGAGATGTTGTGCTAGAGAAGTTGACAGGTGTTCCTTCTGCAGAATCAGTAAAAGATGAATCATCAAATTTTAAGTCTTTTTGAGGGATGACAATCCTTCTCACAGGACACATTTGGGTTTTGCCATTTGGAAGCATCATGTAAACTGGAAGATGAATTGGTTTTCGGGCCTGGGAAGTGAGAATATGAGGAGGGACGGTGGTCATCAGGCAAGGTCTTACTTTTCTCAACTTAGATGGCATTGCTGAGTTGATGCATTCCTTTAAGATTTCTATGTCATCATCTGAGTTGCCCTCACTGTATCGCTCCCCGTTGTCGGGTCCTTGCTCATCCTCCTCAGGGTTGTCATTTTGTTGAAGCAGGGGGGTTAATTTAAGCTCCACATCTTTTTGTATGTAGTGCTCATGTAGAGGTAGAGCACTTAAACTGGAAGCACAAGAGAAGTTTTCAGTGGGTTTTTCCACAGTGAAGTAGATCATTGTATCCAAATCAGGAGGAAGATTAAACCTCTCCTTAGAGTCTGGGATCTCCAAGAACTTCCGCAGACTGCTTTCCCATTGTCCTGCTATTCCTGTCGTCTGTGTTTCTGGCCCATTGGGCTCAACACAACATGGAGTTTTACTTCGACTGGGAGGCATGGTTTGCCCTGGGCTATCAGGAAGATCGCTCGGGCTTATTGTTCCATCAATCATCTCACTACACGGGTCACTTTGAATAGAGCTGGCAATTGAAGGAGACTCAAAGCTGCCCAGTGAACTGACTGAGCTACAGCGACTCATTACCAGGGGCGTCTCATGGATGTAGTTCTCAGATGAACTGGATGGAGATCTGTCTTCAAGTATGGCCGGTGAAGCTCCTCTTAGAAACACTTTTTCCCTTTTAGCAGGACAGGGGATCTCAATGGGATTTGTCTCTTTGCTGGGGAAGGTTTTTGAGTCAGTCATCAGCAGCTGGCTATCACTCAGATCCTCCAAGGTTTCATCCTCTTCAGCTCTCTTCACCACTTCTCCATCTTCCACTTCGATTATTTCCAATGACGAGTCACTCTCCAGCTCATTCTCGCTTTGTCCATCCAGAGCTCCATCACCTGAAGAGAGGGAGGACAGCGAGCTACAGCGGGAGAAACAGATTGGGGTATTTTCCACAGAGTATTTCTGGACCGTTTCCATTGTTCCGATGGCTGGGCTTCTGGTGGAAGTGATTGGAGAAAACTTTGTCATACTCCCCCCAGTCATCACAGTAGGTACCCATGCTTGCCGCCTCATTGCTTGGGCAGCCTGGACATTGATAGCAGTTTTTGCTACGCCAAATTTGGCTACACTCTGAATGAGTGGGACCTGTTGATAAGAAGGAGACAGTTTAATTGAAGTCATGCTGACATCAGAGGACACTTTAGTAGATGCACTGACCGGGGTTTGTACAGGTGGATCTTGGTTCTTTTCTGTGTCTGCACTGCTGAGCTCTAGAGCGTTCACATTTTGGTTTTCAACAGAATCCCTCTCTGGGATTTCTTGATGGTTACTCTCATTCAAGGTAGCAGGTCCTACATTAATATACTCTTGATGAGCCACCTTCAGGTCAAGCTGGTTGGGTCGTTGCTGTTGCATTATTAGAGCTTTTGGCACAGGTCGCATCTGGTCTTTGCTGCCACAGTATCCATCACTGGTGCTGCCACTATTCAGACTATCTGTTGATACACTTGTATGGGCAGTTTTGAGGCGTAGGAGGGCGTGGGCTCTACTGAGCCTGTGGGCTAAGCTGCTTGTATCAGAGAGACGGCAGGGAGAACAGGACTTTGCTCGGGCTTCATTGAGTTCATCCAGTCCGTAAGGCCAGTCTGCCAAGTGGTCTTCAGAGCTCAGGCTCAAACTGTCCTCAGAGGATGTGTGCATGGTGATATCCTCCACTAACCTGTCTATCTTGGCAACTGTATTGGTGATCTTTTTTGCTAGCTTCTCTGCAGCAGCAGAGACCACATCATCAGGAGGGGCATGTTTCTTCTCAACCATCTGAGTCGGGTCTACGTCTCTCTCGGGCTCGCTGTCCCTCTTGCGAAGCTGATTTTGAAGGAGATTAGAGTTGGTGAGAAACATGGACAGCATGGAAAAGCTCCCAGTGTCCAGGCTACTAGAGATGTTTGGAGCTTCGTCATCATCAAAACAACCAGAATCAGATGCGTAATCCTTTGCCAGACTCTCGATGTGTCGTAGCGGCTTGTTGAGGGTCAGGTGTTTTGGGGCTCTGTTTCTCAAGGGTATCAAAAGTCTCTGCGAGGTGTTTGGCATCCAACTCTGCCTCCAGAGCCTTCTGTTTCCTCATGTAGAGTGAGGGCATGCAGGAGCCAGGGGATACAACTGCAGCATCTTTATATTTCAGTGGTCGATTGGTGAGGAGGTTCCTTAAAGCTGCAGCACTGCCCATGGCTATCATCTTGTGCTTGGAGTGGATAAGGTTACGCAGCATGCTAACTGCCCCAAGGTCCCACAGCAGCTCCTGGTCTTTTGAACTTCTGGCTGAAAGGTTCCAGAGAGTCCCGCAGGCATTGCTCACTATGGTCAGGCTGTGGGAGCGCAGGTGCTGCAGCAGAGTCTGGAGGCAGTTGTGATCCCTGAGGATTTGCCTGCGAAGAAAAAGAAAGAAAGAAAGCAAGCAAAAGCTATTTTAATAACTTTGTTATATACAACTGAAAAATATCTCTGTGTAGCTGTAGTTTTGTATGTCTACAATATTTTTCAAAGCATGCTGAAGTATTTTCAGACTGTTTTATTGGATTTTCTTTCATACCTCTGTGTGGTTTCTAATTATATAAATGCAGTTATCTGTGAACATCACATTGCATCTCCTTTCTATCAAACAGCAACAATGTAATGTAACGCAACAATGTCTGAACAAAATCAGACACTTTTTTGTCTACAAATTAATTTTAATACCATGTAGATATAATTGTAAACCACAAGCTGCCTGGAATATGACAGATGAATCTGAAAAGCGAAAAAGAAATAGATTATAAATAGTAAAGCCCAATTTGGGGGAAGATTTGTATGATTTCTTTACATCAGCTGGGTAGGGCTTCTGCACCAGCCTCTCTGTGACATCATACAGATCCATGAATAGAAAAAACTGTGTTAAACTGAGCATTTAGGCAAGTCTGAAGCCTAAGCATTTATCTCACATGTGCTGACCCTCAGTCTCATAAATTGAAAATCTGGCCATGTTTAACATGAACATGGAAGGAAAAATGTGCAGTCTGAGACCATGAGATGTGGTTGAAACCTTCAGGAAAAACAAATGACCCTTTATAGTCAAACATTAGGATGGTTCATTCTAACATGTGAGTCATGAACTCACCTGTAATCTTCTCGTGTGGCAACCAGACTAGACACATTTCGGAGGATTCCTCCGCCGCTCTCGATGATGGCAAGCGAGTTGGTCTGACAGCGGTATGTCAGGGTGCTGACCAGGAAGCCCAAAGCCCCATCCACCGAACAGATCGCCACCTTGTTGTCGATACTGTGAGCTGACAGGTTCCAAAGTGCGCTCAGAAGACTCTTCAATGTCGACTCCTGCAGAACCATGATAGGTATCTTAGGTATGACTCAACCCCATGATGATTTACCAGACCATTCTCTATAATCTTCCAAAATAAAAGTTTCTCATGATTATTCCTCTTTCTCTGGAGGGCTTATTTGTTTTCATTACCTTGGTGGCCTGCAGCGCACAGGTCATCAGTGCAGACACACAGCCGATGTCTCGGAGGACTTTCTTGCTGCTGATGTCGGCCCTCCAGGACAAATTCCTCAGGATGCTGGAGACCACCTGATGGAGCTCCTCACTGTCGGAGGCCAGCTGGGCCACCAAAGCCTGGAGGCAGCTCTTCTTCGAACACAGGGTGGCCTGCAGGAAGAAAAGCAGTGGATTACTTTGGTGGATCAGTAAACACCCAGTAGTCGCTATCATTGTAAAGACTCTGCTGAGACAAAACTGTGTTCAGGCTTCTCCATATAAGAAGACCTCATCAAAAGGAGGTGTTTAGCCTAAAAATCCATTACAGTCGCAACTGATTAATGTATAATTGTGGGGTTTTTGCTTTCTTCTAACGTTAAATTTTAAGATGCATTTATTTGTGTTGACTGCAGAATTCTGACACAACGGCAGATTAAAGGAGTGCAGCGGTGAACAAAGTCCTGTGGTTGCCCTGCCTTTACTGCCAGCTAACTCCCTCACAATGACTTTCTGCACCTTGTTGACGACATCCCCAAAGGTGAGATTGGTCAAAGCCATCCCCGCGTAGCGACGCAAAGCCATGTTGATGGGGTCGTTCTGCATGCCATACATTTCCTGGTCCAGGTGGATAAGATCTGCCACCACCTGCAGACCGCCTGAAAGGAAAAACAACAAACTCTGAGTCCATGCTTTACTCACCTAATAACAGATTCTACAAATCAAAGTCCAGTTGTAGTAAAAATACACTGAAGCATTTTTGATCTTGATATTTTATGTGAGTCATTCCCAAATCTTGAATCCTTCTGTGGCTCTACAAACCTTTAATTTAGCTTAAAACCTTTTAATCCTTTTGCCACCTGACAGCCACTGCTCTATTTAATTCCCACCACTGGCGGGACATAAAACATAATTTCTATCCCATAGTTTTGCTTTATTATTTATTATTTCTATTTAAAATGGAAAGATCTTGTGATAATTGCAAAATGAATTCCAAAATCGAGTATTAAAAAAACCCAACTGATTTAAACAACCTCTCTTGGCACACCTGCAGTTCCATCAAAGCCCACCAGGGGACTACAGCCCAAACTTTATTCACAAACTTTATACCCAAATTTAATCTTTAAACATGTTTTATGCTTTAAAAATAAAGCTTAAAGTGTAAAATATTTCCAGTGCATAAATGCAATGGAGCGTAAACATGAAAGCACTAAAGAAACTGCAAACTCCTTTGTTGGTGTCTAACAAACCTAATTCGTTCATGGCCCGTCTGTACTCCTCTTCGAAGGAGAGCTTCATGATGGCGCACATGGCCTGACAGATCTGCGGGTCCACAGGTTCAGGAATATCTTTGGAGAAAACCGGATGTTAAACCACATAACAAAAACATAAAGGCAAAAAAATTCGAATTAATAACATTTTAAATCTTTTCTGCCTGCAAAATAAATTCTGTTAATTTTGGTCCATTTGGATTATTTCTTGCCCCACATAAGCTTCGGGTTTAAAGGGAACTTGGGTTACTGGTTCTTTTGTTTCTTTATATACCTACTTTTTCCTTTCTCAAAAAATATACCTCTGACATGTGTGTTTGTTTATCTTGGGCGTTACAAAAGAAGGATGTACTGTAGCTGCTATGACATTACCCACTGGTTAGTGAGGTCCCATTATGAAGCTAACACAACTCATCATGTTCTAGAGTACCTTCTCACTGGTATTTTTATTGGTTGCTTAGGTTCTGATGTTCAGGCTGGAAACCTGGGTCACCTGTGGTTTTGGTTCCTCCTGGTGAAGGTGTCCCGGCGTGGCTCTCGATCCAGTCCCAGCCACTGTCGCAGTAGGTCCGGATCTGCTCCAGCATGTGCAGGACCCTCATCTCCCGGCGAGCTTGGCCCTCGTCCTGCTGCGAGTAGATGATGTTGTGGAGGGCAGCGCTCGCTCTGGACTTTGCCTCGCGGCTGCAGCCTGTGTGGCACCACCCGCTGCTGTCTGGACGGGACCGCCGCCTCCATCCGGGGCTTCGTGCAGGATCTGGACCAGAAGGGGGACACAGCCGGACTTCCTCATGGCGATGCAGCTGTCCTGAGAGCTGGACAGAGCCAGTAGAGTCCGGGACATCTCCTCCTTATCTCTGTTAGCCAGCATGGAGAGCAGCCAGAAGACCATCTCCACCTGAGAAGGAAACACCAATAATGATCCTATCTACCTCCATCCACCATAATTACAAACTATGCAAATCATTTTCATACATATAGGATAAACTATGTTGTAAGGAGCCCCACTTTGTAATTCCCCTCCTAATTACTATGTTGTGGACATTTCATTAATTTTTTTGACCTTTAAATTTTTAAATCTGAAGATACTGAAGATGATTACATTATTACATTATATAATTTATTATATGTGTGATCGGCGGTATTTGACTCCTGACATTCTTCATGTGTCTATAAAGCTAAATCCTGCAGCTGGATGCTCAGCAGAGCCTTCTGTGGATCAGGGATGTCATTACCTTGCTGCCTCCATCTGCAGCTTCTGTTCCTGCTGCTGCGGCCGATGAGCTGCTGTTCTCTGGTTCTCCAGCAGGGGGCT
>JAMQGT020012052.1:65000-141410 GCA_024447675.2 Pterophyllum scalare | reverse complement strand
TTGGTTACTTGATTAGTATCTGTACAATACTTTATTGCACCTGCTGTTGTTTTTAAAGTGCTTTATAAATAAAGTAGTAGTAATAATAGTAGTACATTTTTCCTTTCTTTTGAAAGTTTTCAGTTTGCCATTGTTATTCTTGAAGTTTAAGTTGATTGCTATTCTATGCTGTTTTATTAATTTTTTCCTGGGATAGTTTGTACTCTGAGTTCTATTAGTTTTATTCATTCATTCATTCATTCTGAACTAGTCTCTTTAGTGTTTTCCGATTGTCAACTTTCTCTCTGTGTAAGATGTTTCCCTGTTTTAGGGACCATTCACAATTATCGACATTTTCCAAAGCGTACAAACCATATGACAGGGGTTAACACCCAACATACGTGTTTCAAATAGTTAGAAAATGTTGGTTCAGAACTATGTAATTCGAGCACTGCCACCTGACCGCCAAATTCCCGAGGAATCCACTCTCATTCACTTGTATACCACTGCACCATTGCGTGGTTTGCAGCAATATGGTACCATAGCATACAAGGGACATAGTATTGAGCACTTTATATACACAAAACATGGCGACATCTGAGTTTTCAGGTTGCTGGTGTTGTGTCAAAAAGTGATTTCTGAATTTTTTTTCTAATGCTTTATCTTTCCTTATATCAGTAAATAAACTATGGTGCACAGGATTTATGAAGGGCTTATATATATCAAAAGAAGAAATTACTTGTTTTGCAAACATATTTATGAATCTGCATTATTGTACATTATAATCAATCCAGTCCTTTTTGACTACCCTTTATATAGAACTGTAATGTTATATTTGTTGCAATTTCTGCAGCCCTCTTGGCCACATCTCTCAGGAAAAAATAAAAAAAATAAATAAATTGACATTACATTAACATGATTGAATAAAATCACTGAGATTAAAATATTTTTAATGTCAATATCATTAAAAAAGAATATATGAAAGTCACTTTGCCAAGAAGTGATTGAACCTTTTCTTGCTCAAAATTATGTGATATTTTTTTATGAGAGATACATTTCACAGATTTTAGGTCCAAAATTAAGCCACAGCAATTTAAATACAACCAATCATTTTTGGCAAATTCAGTTCAGGGGGGGTCTGAATAAGAGTACTCTTTGTACACTTTGGAAAATGTTGAAAATTGTGAATGACCCCTTAGTTGTTTTCTGTTTTATTTCATCTGTATTGTTTGAGATTGATTTATCTCATGTGCCTCATATTTAGTTTTTCCTTGCCTTGTTGTTTTAATTAGTTTCAGCTGTGTTTCATCACCCTCCTATTTTCACTTTACCTCACATGGGAGTAATTAAGCCCTGGCTTTCCTTTAAGTTGTGTCAGAGTGTCTGTTAATCCTCTTTGTGAGTTACCTGGCTACAGTATGTTTTGAATGCAGTTTTACATCACTTGTGTTCCCAGGTTTTGTTTTGGATTATTTAGATTGTGGACTTTTTATTTATGGACTCTTCTACAATCTTAGAATTAAAGGTATGCTTTTGAATTCATTCAAGCCTGTTTTTTGAATCTACAATGGGTCCAAATGCCACCTTCCCATGTCAATCTTTTGTTGTTAATCTGTGCACCAAAATGTGCACGCACTGAAGCCCTCGATCTCTGAGGACCGAACCCAGAGGCAGAGATATCAAAAGCCAAAAATCTTAACACTATAATCATACAGATGGACTTGGTCAGATAAGTGAGTAAAAGTAGTAAGGCCAAAACATGAAGTTAAAAATCCTGATTGACTAGGAAGACTGGTGGAAACCTTGACTGCATATTGAAAAGACTTTAACAATGACGTAAGCAATACTTGGCATATATCCAAGATGAACTGTGTAACTGAACACAAGTTGTACAAAGAAGGTGGGGAAGTGGCAGGTAATTAAATAAAAGGGGAAACAAGTAAACCAGAATTCTAAAATTTATGTGTTTCTTTCTTCCCCTATTAGAGTTATGACTGTGCTAACTGTATTTGCAAAAAACCCCAAAACAAACTATGGTGACAGAGGGAATGCCATATCAATTAGCCTCATCCATGACTTCACACTTGCTGCCAAGATGAGGAAAGATCAATCAACAAAATGGATTTGCAGCCACATGAACTGCCACCTATTTATCACAGTGTATGCAACCAAGGTGTGAGAGAGTGATGGGGAGTGAAAGAGGTGATCGTAAAGAAAGCTAATGATTTAACTCTATGGCACCTTTTAAATGAACAATTACACCGCAATTTTCATCAATAATAAATGCATGAATACATGAGTACATAAGTATCAGCAGCAACAAAAATCATAGATGTTAAATCTAATTACATCAGGTTGTAGCTAAAGGAGGGATCTGAGTCTAGTCCTTAGGAAAATGTGAAGAACCATAGCCAGCATTGTCTCCTAGAATATAAAAATTTAGAATGAAATGGAATGCTGTGGTGAGCGCTGTCACTCCTCAGCAAGAAGGTGCTTGTTCAAATCCACTGGTCGCCTGGGGCCTTTCTGTGTCGAGTTTGGGTTCTCTCCAGGTTGTCCTGCTTCCTCCCGCAGTAAAAAGACATGCACGTCAGGCTAACAAGTGATTCTACACTGGCCATAGGTGTCTTTCTCTGTGTTAGCCCAGCAATAGACAGGCAATCTTTCCAGGGTGCACTTAAAATCCATTCACAAAAATGATGACTGGACTGGAAATGTCATGACTGGACTTGTTCCACAGATGGCATCTTATCATGGCACCATGCTGGTGTTCACGGAGCTCCTGAGAGTGACCCATTCTTTCACAGATGTTTGTAGAAGCAGTCTGCATGGCTAGATGCTTGGTTTGATACACATGTGACTATGGAAGTGAGTGGAACACCTGGATTCAGTGATTTGGAGGAGTGAGTGAATGCTTTTGACAATATAGTGTATCTGTAAATAGCAGCAGTGCTGGAAATAAACCAGAAAATTTAGTTTGCATTTAGGATTTATTTTTTTTATAAGACCTCACCCTTATGATACCACCCTATGATATAGAAAGACAACATTAACTTTGACCAAACTAATGACACAGGTTAAATTAATTTTCTATGCTCTGTGTCTGTGTTAACACTTAAAAGATTGGGAAATCTGATTGGAGCCTCTGCTACTTGAAATAGTTTAGGCATCTGATCAAAATGTTTGCTGGACCTCTAGATCCTGGCTTATTTCTAAAAAAATTCTGGTCATTTTAAACTGATAGGAGACCCTGGGGCTGATCTACATCATGCTGGACAGATTTTGCTTTCCATCTGGCGTGGATTACCCCAAATTGGGCTGAATTTGGATGGACAGGGCTGAGGTGAAAAAAGCTTGGCCTTCTCTTGATGCTACCATTCCAACTAAAACATATTTAAATGGTTTTAAATGAAAGTGGAAATTATATTGTATAACAGCAGTGAAATGCTCTGCAGCTTCAATTTATCTCTGGTAACACTGACCTAAGATGATTTTGTTTTGGAAAATATTGGAATTTAGCTTGAAGGAAGAGTTTTCCTATATTTTTAGAGGGCTTGACTGATCTCAGTATAGTACATACATAGAAATGCAAGAAAAAATTTGATACACCAAATTCAGTTTATGTATATACATTTCCCTGCACTGAATAGATCATTAAAAAAATATACGAACTGTAGGAACAATTATTATGTGCATAAAATTTAGATGGGAAACATAAAAAACACAAACAAACATTAAAATAGAGAAATAACTATTTTGATACAACCTCTGTAGCCATTCCTAGAAAATTAACACAAAACAATGCTGAAGCCCACAAGACTGTAACTTTATCTGGTGTCTTAAAGTTTCAATAATGAATGCAAACAAAACACCAAAAGCCTGCCAAGACAAGAAACCACCCAGGGAGATGGCACACTAGTTTCTGGCAGTGAATGACTGAATAAAGCTCCGCAGTAAAAAAAGACACCGCAGTGAAGCTTGTCTTTCTGACCTTAAAAATCTGCTGTATGTTTTGACTGACTGGACTACAGAGGAGATATCCAGATCAGCTCTGGGTAAGTTGTAACACTTGCAGGCTATTAGGGTGGAACCTGTGGATATGTGTCCTGTTCTTTCTGCAATGTGAAAATGAGACTAAAGCTCTGGGTCTGGACTGCAAAAGGGAAAATGTAGGGAACGGGGATTGATAGTTTGGCAGTGGGTGCTCTGGCTTGGCTACAGTCCCTGTTTTCACTTTCCCATTTGCTTTGAAGAGCTCACTCTGCAATGTTGGCAAAAAGGATTGGACACACCATGATTTGACAAAGAGACATTTCCAAGATGGCACGAGTCATTCACACTGGTATTCTGTCTGCAGCGAGGGTTCAAACAAGTTTTAACGACAGAGCGCCAATTTTGAAACCTAAGATAAGAGGTGTTTGAAGGCCACACAAGAAAAATGCACATTAGTGAGGCCTGTTACGTGGATACTAGTTGATGTTGGTAATGAGAACAGCCCAAAATGACAGCTAGCAGGGGAAATGTTAGTTCAGTAAACCCACAAATTAATGTTTTTGACCGGGAAAACCTTCTGGACAGTGTAGAAAGAAACTTGGGACACCCTGTCTATGGTATGAATCTACAGTAGTGCAGCTTGGCGCCTCTGCTGCAAGCCTCCTTTGTTAGAACAAAAAGGTTTTACATAAAAGACCAAAAGTTTATAGATAAGACAAATCGAACAAACTGTATAAACTTCTTGTCTCATTAGGGACCAAGCTAAACTAACAGGCTTAACTGAGTGTAGGACACCAAAGTTTTCTGAACTAGCAACAAGCCAGCAAATGCTGCATCAGCAAATTTCCTGCGCCACATGGTGTTTATGGAAGTGTTGCCCTTGACTCCTATTTAAACTAGCACCGCAGAAATCACCATTTAACATGTCTCAACTGCCTGTAGAGCAAATTAAGTGATTTTGCAGCATCAGCTAAAGAGTTGTAGCTCAGTAATCCATAACCCAGTCAACAGCACAGATAATTATAATAAAATGTGTCCTCCTTTATAATACATTCTATATTCCATTTGCTCATTAGATTACAATTAGAGGATGGAGTATTCAGATGCAGAATCAGTTCCAAACTGAAAGCGAAAAGAACTCTTGCAAAAGTTTTGATGGGCTAGTATTTGTTCCCAGCTTAATTACAACCCAACTGGTGCTCTGAATTTAGAAGTTTCATTGGTCACTCAGGACAACCATATGGCTTCAGAGCAAAGAGAAGGAAAATAAAGGCATTCACACTGAAGGCTGACTGCTTCCTTATTTGTACAACAGTGACACTTCAATCCATTTTCCAAAATGGTACTGTCATGTGTTTGCTGGCTTGCTGCACACTAAGCCCCAGAGGTAAATGAGCTACATAATCTAAACAAATGGTGGCATTAAGTCCACAGAGTCAACAGTGAAGAAAACCAGCTAAACTTCCTGCAAAGTTCAGTTGAAATTGAGGTGGTGAGTCGATGAGGCAGGAGGCTGTGGCATTCAGAGCCGATGCAGAGATTTGTCAATACAGCAATCACATTAACTGAATAGCAAGGCTTTGTCCAACCCAGCTCTGTGTGTGTGTGTACATTTGTGTGTGTAAGTATTTTTTTACTAACTGGTAGAATCTAAATGTCCTTTTAAGAATTGGATCTTCAGTGATGGTGAGCCTGCAGACCTTGCTACTGTAGAAATTGCGTGTCTGTGTGTGTGTGTGTGTGTGAGTGCATGTGCGCATGTTGGTGCAACTGTAATCTTAGTAAGGGCCAAGACTTAAGACCAACTCAAAGTGTGAACAATTTTTCCAAAGTAAACTCATTTTTGGAAAGGTTTTATATTTCTAAATGGTATATACACTATATTGCCAAAAGTATTTGCTCCTCTGCCTTCACATACATATAAACTTGAGTGACATCGCCTTCTTAATACATAAGGTTTAATACAATGTCAGTCAGTGGATTTATGGGAGTTTTTGCCCATTCTTCCAGAAGCGCATTTCTGAAGTCAGAAACTTGATCTTGGATGAGAAGGCCTTGCTTAGTCTTCACTCTAATTATTCCCAAAGGTGTTCTATGAAGTTGAGGTTAGCACTCTGTCCAGGCCGGGCAAGTTCTTCCACACCAAACTTGCTTATTCATGTCTTTATAGATCTTGTTTTATGAACTGGTGCGCAGTCATGTTGAAACCGAAAGGGGTCATCCCCAAATTGTTCAAAGTTGGAAGCATAAAATTGTCCAAAGTGTTTTGGTATGCTGGAGAATTAAGCTAATCTCATTGGAACTAAGGGGCCAAGCCCAAATTCTATAAACCAAATCCACACAAACACCAAACACAGACTCGCCCATTTGACTGCTAGACAGACAAGCATGATTTGCCACTCCACTGCTGTAGAGTCCAGTGGCAGTGTACTTTACACTACTGCATCTGACACTTTGCATTGCCTTTAGTGATGTGAGGCTTGGATGCAGCTGCTCAGCCATGGAAACCCATTCCATGAAGATATCTACGCACTATTCTTGAGCTAATCTGAAGGCCACATGAAGTTTGCAGGTCTGTAGCAATGGACTCTGCAGAAAGTTGGTGATCTCTGTGCACTAATGCACCGCAATATCCACTGAACCTGCTCTGATTTTACCTGGCCTACCACATCATTCCCAATCTCTTTCACTGTTATAATACCATTAACAGTTGATGGTGGAATTTTTAGTTTCAAGGAAATTTTACAACTGGAATTGTAGCACAGGTGGCATCCTATCACAGTACCACACTGAAATTTACTGAGCATCCTGAGAGTAAACTACTCTTTCACAAATGTTTGTAGAAGAAGTGCTTGCCTGGGTTAGTAAATAAGTAAGTAAGTAAAGTTTTTTATATAGTACTTTTCACGGATAAAAAGTTACAAAGTCCTGTACAATAATTAAAACACAATATCAAAAAACAGACACAGACACATGAAAAGATATACTTAAATATCTGCAGAAATGTGAGGGGTGTACTTACTTTTGTGATGTGTAGCTGTTTCTATGACAGGAGGTTGAAGATTTTAAGTTTTTAGAAATAATCTTAGATATCAAATTTGATAAGTATGTAAAGATTTTAAGGATGGTTAAGAATAATTTTAACTGTTTTAAGTTAATTCATCACTACATATCCATGTCACCAGCTCAATTATTTATGCATTCCATGATATTTTCTTATTTATTAAATTTTGTTTGGGCTCAAGCATCATCATCCAGCCAGGTCATATTTGTAAATGAGAAGTGGTTCTCAAACATGTTACCTGGTACAATAAAGCTTTAAAAAATCTCTAATTAAGCAATTGACATCTTTATACAATCAACCTCTGACAATAAAAAAAAGCCAGTGTGATGGCATCATTGTCACATTTTAGTGAAATATAATTTTCTTGGTGTTGAGGGTTTTATTCATTTGTATTTTCCTAAATTACTTTTTAAATATATAAATGGTTTGGTTCCAGAGTGTCTTTCTGGATACATTCAGAGACAGTATCGAAAAACAAGGAGCACTGTAAACAGTGACTGTAAAATACTATATTTTAGGTCTAAATTTGGGCAAGCAGCATTCTCCATAAAGGCTTGTCATCAATAAAACACACTACCAACTGGAATCAAATTGATTACAGATGTTAAATCTTTGACAGTCAAGATTAAAGGTTGATTAAAAGTAAATTGTATAACTATCTGTGCTTTTGGAAACAATTTCAATCTCTGTATTTTTATTGCATTGTATTCTTCTAATATGTGTTTTTTTTTATTGTATTTTTGTGTTTGTAGTGTATTGATGTTTAATGTAATTGAATTCTGTAAACTTTGTGGATGTAAAAGTCCAAGAAGGGATAAGGGTTGGAAATTAGCAATAGTTATAAACTATGTGCAATCAATTTCATGCTCAATTTTATACCTTGACATTCTGATGAGCTACCTTAGATACGTTTACACCTGAAAAAAATTATTTCTTTAGTGTTTAGTTTAAAAAAGGGGGGGGCATTTTAGCCCAGCATCTTCTCAACACACTTTATATTGTAATGTAAAGACCCTACAAGTTTTGTTAGGTTTATTATGTTTCTGGCTAAGTTGTTTTTTCAGTGTAGAACAATGAAATTGTAGATACTGTACAGCCAGCCGTTTGACTCCATTCTACAACAGTAGCAGCAAAGAAGTCATTATTTGATTAAGTCATAATTAGAAATCAGTGAATAAGGTTTGACAAAATAAGCATTTAAGATTAAGTTTTAGGAGTTTTATTATTTTTACAACCAATTTAGAGCATTCCTGACAGATCATGAAAATATAAAATATATTTTAGGATCTATCAGTAAATAATGGGTGCAAATGAATTTTGGGTTGTGTGGTGTTTTGCTAAAATAAAGAAGGTATAAAAAACAGACTGCTCACTGTTAAAACAAACAAACAATCAAGGCCTGCATTTTAAAATTAGCTTCACGGTTGGCTACAACCAAATGAGAAACACATTTTCATAAATACATTTTTATACATGTTGAATGAAAAAAGTTCTTCATTTTGTTCCGCTTAACCGGACCTTCAGCCTCTCCCTCATCCGCGCTGCTTTTCCCACCGGAGCAATCCTCGTCTCTGCTCCTCAGGCCTGAAACGGGTACAATTCAGCTGCTCTGCTCCACATTTCACTCTTTATTTAATCAAATTAGCTCTTCACACTCTAGCCTCTCTGCCAAGTTCAGCTAAGGCTCCCCGACTGCTCTGCACAGCCAGCAACTCGCCCAGTTCTCCAGGTGTCACGCTCTGCTCCAGCTCAACATCCCATCTGTGACCCGTTCTGCCCTGCAGTAATTATTCATCTTTTATCTAACTGCAGTCCCCTATATATTTATTTATCAGTCACATGTAGCTAACTCGGGTCATATTATTGTACCCTTTTTTATTAAAATGGATGTAAATAATGTATTGCTAGGCAACCAGACATGCTGCAAATGTTGAGTACAGCATTTTAGGTACACTGATTTCTGTGGGTCATAATGATTCTACTGCAGTATAAATGGTCATAACTTTAAAAATATAAAAATAAATCCTACACACCCCAAAATTAACAATGATGAATGAACGCATTTCAGGAGAAATGTAGGTGTTTTAACAGAGTTACATGATTTTTAAAGTGCTCCTTATGAGGTGATGAAAGCATATTGTTACCATGTATTTCTTCTCCTTCTTCTTATAGGTAAAGATTCGTATTGTGGAATTTTTGGAAAAATTTTATCTAAAAAAACAAAAAGAAAAAAAAGAGACAGATATACATAACGCACAACCATTTCAACACCTTATAATGGGTGTTTGTTAAAGAACATTTGGACAAATATATTGTATGTAAAGTAAATATGTTTACACTGTACAGGTCACAGCTTTATCTAAATTGCCTGACTCATAAATTAAAGCTTGCATTTATCTGTGTTTAAAAAAAAGAACACGTACGGCCATCAAAAGAGAAAAAAACATAAACTAACCAAGTCTTCAGAGTATCATATTTTCTTTATTTAAAAGATTTTCTTCTCTTTCTTATTCTTTTGAGACGGGCAACAGCTTAAATAAAGCCATTCGTGTCAAAAGTGTAGAAACCAAGCTGCTCTGCTCTGCAATGCTGTTGTGTCTGCCAGGAAAAAAATGTGCCTATTCTTATTTCACATTATAAAAAATTATTAAACAAACATAGCTGTGGAGATGTGGTTAAGGTGGCCATTTTATGGTTACAGTCACGAGTTGGAGGTTTATACCAAATAGAAGAAAAGAGAAATGCACATTAACCCATGTGTCAGATTCAAAGTCATATTAAAAAGTCAAATATGACGTTCTGATTTATAATACTTAATGTGGGTTAACTTCCATCAGAAGCTTGGTATAAAATTGTGATCTTTAAGGCGAAGCTAAAAGGAGCCAGATCATTTTGACTTAACTTGAATCGTTTGACTTAAAGCTGCTTCAGACCTGATATAATTAAATAAATGATTATATATTTGTGCTGATATGTCATCATGAGACTGATGCTAATTATTTCTATTGTATAAAATATTTTTATGCAAGTCTATGAACTCACATACTATTTAAAACTACTCAGATTCAGAGAATTGCACAAAAATTCCATTCAGATTCACACAGAGATGATAGAAAAACATGCGTTTCTAGTTTTGCTTTACAGTCATGGTAAAATGAGGATGTAATTTTACACTAGAGTAAAGATAAAAGATCTGTGTAAAACTTATTTACCAGGTGTAATAAGGAAGCTCCGGAAAACATTACAAAGGTGTTTATGCTGTTGTCTTATATTCAAAAGGTTTCTATGCTGCATTTTCTCCTGATTATGTGTTTTACCCATCCAGCCGTATGTTTATCTTTCTGATCTATCTAGCAGCCATATATTAAGCAGAAATCCTCCTCTCTGCCTCACACCCAGCAGTCTATTGTTACACCATATGGTGTGAATAAACAGAAAGCTCTGTAGATGATAAATGGCGCGTGCAACACAGGGAAAAGAAGCTGTAATCAGCCCAAGTGTTGGTCTCATGTACTCATCTGTTGAGTTAAGGAAACAGTGTCAGGCGTGCCTCAGTGGTGTTAATGGACAGGTCTCCACTTTGAAACTGACACTCAAGGAAGGTAAAGAAAGAAAAAGAACTGAAGGTTGTGCTTCAGTTTGTGGTTTCAGAAACTGAATTAAAAGACGGTTGCTTACTCACGGGTCAGAGTAATGAGCAATCATTAACTTGGAGTTGAGTTTTCCTGGTCCAGTGCTCACTCATTTTTGTCTCTGCTTTTGGTCCTTACCAATGCTAAAAAAGAAAATGTTTTGCTTTTTAGCCAGTAGCTGTCCATTACATTTACTGACAAGTATTTATTCCTAGTTGCTGCTTAGCTTAGTTAGTGCACAGGTGCTTTAGTTCTTGTTTATATTTTATGGGTTATTCTCAGTGAGCCCAAACTGCAGACTCAGCAGATATGGGTTTATCACTCTGAGTGACCCCTGTGGCATTATTTCAGATGGCTTTGTTACCATGTCTGCTTTACAAATCTCAAATCAAATTCTTTGGGCCAGTAGAAAAGTCTGCTGAGAATAGCATGTGGAGGTTGGAAATAGTTTTTGCTAACTCCAGTGGATTGTAGCATTTTTGCTGGCTGACCCTTCTGTCTGTTTCATTTTATTTATGTGGAACATTTAACTCCATGTTCTCACTTTTCCGCTTGTAAAGTCTGCAGGTTGATCCATGAACATAGCGTAAAGTTCTGCTTCCATTTTGAAATCCCAGGTTTAATCCAAATACAGTTGGGGGTTTCTTCATGTCCTAATGATCTGAAAGTGTTTCCTTTACATTTTCTCAAAATTGACTCATGTTTTGTCCATCTGTAGTACAATGATATAATGTAGGCAGGGAAATGCAGATTTATCCGTCTTCTGTTGGAGGATCAGAACTATTTAATTCATCTATACATCACTGATGATGAATAAAATCACATCTCACATTTCACTTCACAGTTTGCATCTTTTGTTTTTCCTTTTCATTTTGATGCCATTGTTTCATAATTGTGTCTTTCTTGTATATTTTCTTCACTACAGATATGGTAGATTATTTTCCCACTGCTGATTGTCCCTCATTTGCATCCTACACACCTGCACTGTGTTCACCTTACACAGCTGTAGCTGATTATCTCCTTAGACTTTGTTTGCGTTAAGCCTTACTTCATCTTGACTGATGTGTTTGGCATCACAGTAAACATGACTGCACTTGAGTGACGAACCATTTGATAATGTTTAGATTCAGATCAGAAGAGACAAAAACTTGTAAACTTTTTTTTAATATAATTATACCTGCAGTGCAGCGTAACTCTCCTGTTAAATTAAACCAGTCAGTGCTACATTATTGTTTTGCAGGTGTAATTTGTATTTTTGTGTGTTCAGCATGTGATTTATAATTCATTATTCCTAATTATTATCAATTATTTGTAATTAATTATTCCAGAGCATGTATTTTATAATAATAATAACGCCTTACTCTTATTTTTTCGCTTTTCAAGGTACCCAAAGACGCTTCACAATTTCAAGCACCATTCATTCACACCTCAATCATACTTGGTGGTGGTAAGCTACTAATGTAGCCACAGCTGCCCTGGGGGAATCTGACAGAGGAGTGGCTGCCAATTCGCGCCTACGGCCCCTCCGACCACCACTACATTCACACTTAGACAAGGTGGGTTAAGTGTCTTACCCAGGGACACAATGACAGCACACACTCAGACGGGGACTCTGAGCCAGCAACCCGCCAGTTGCAAGGTGAGCGCCTACCTACTGCGCCACTGCCACCCTGTCTCTCTCCCCTCAGCCCCAACCGGTCGCAGCAGATGACTGCCCCTCCCTGAGCCTGGTTCTGCCGGAGGTTTCTTCCTTTTAAACGGGAGTTTTTCCTTCCCACTGTCGCCAAGTGTTTTCTCATAGGGGGGTCATTTTGACTGTTGTCAACAATAAGAAACTGTTTTATAGATTTTCCCCTGTACACCACGCAATAGTTTTAAAGTCAAACAATTAACGTGATTGAAGTCAGACTTTCAGCTTTAATTCAGGATGTTGAATAAAAATTTTGCATTAACTGCTTAAGAACTGCAGCCATTTGTATACATAACTAAAGAACTATAAAAACTCAAGTTGCTTCAATAGTTTTTCCTGTACACTGCTGCAAAATTTGCATTTAATTTTATTCTCCAAGTGTTCAAAATGTTGTTGTGTATTTAGTCTGTCTGATTAGCTGGTGGGCTTTGCTGTTTGGACCATTTCTACAGATAACAACAGAGAGAAGGCCCTTTATTTCCTGTCTTCTACTGTACAGTAGCGAACATACTAAATAACATGTGAATAGCTGTTACATATGGGCCCAAGTAGAAATTTTATGTCTTAATACATCAACTTTTAATCACAGATGCTCCTACAATAAATAATGAGGCACAGACTCAGACCTAGGTTCACTCATGAGACACAAAGGCAAAAGGTTCAGCAGGTTTATTGCAGAGTTGGAGATTAGCAGGTACTTTTGCAGAATTGAGCTGGCAGAGGGGCAGGCAGGATATCCACAGAATTCTCTCCACAGGGAAACACCACAGAAGGCTCATTACAGATTTCTCTGTCAGGTTATCTCAGGACAGGAAGTGTCTGTACAAAGAGAACAGAATTAATCCAGGGAAGCAGAAATCCAAACTAACAGAGCAAACACAAACCATGGAAGCCAAACAACACTCTCACAGTAAGTGCAACAATCTGGTATCATCTGAGGGATTTCTTCATGCCATGGTCCTGGGCTGTTGCCCAGCATTTTGTGTTTTTTGTTCTTTAATATTCAGTTTGAATTCCTGGGTTTTGGCTTATTTTTTTGGTTGTGGGTATTTGTATCTGAGGTTGAGCAGATGCTGTGTGTTTAATGTTTACCCTCTGTCCTTGTGTCAAGTTCTTGTGTCTTAGATCTGGTCTGTGTTTACACTTTGTATTTTATTTTGGTATGTCTTGGTCCTTGTGCTTTGGAATTCATTTTGCTTCCTGTGTTTCCTTCCCAGCTGTTTCCCATTATCTCATTACCTAGTGTGTATATATTGTCTGTATTCTTGCCAGTTCCTTGTCAGGTCTTTGTCCGTTCCATGTCTGGTGGTGTGCCTGTTTGTTCCACAGCTTGCCAAGTAGTTTCTATGTTCTGGATTCTAAGCCTTGTTTGCCAGGAAGGAATATGTCCTTTTGGTTTTTGGTAAACAAATAAAGACATTTTAATTAACGTCTGCTATGGCGTCCTATTCTGCCTGTCACACCACCCGATATAACAATCCAGCCTTAAATAGGAGGAAGGTAATGACCAATTGCCAGAAATGGCAAAAGTACAGACATTATTTGCTTAAGTAGAAGTACAGTGTTAAAATGTACTCCAGTAAAAGTTAATGTACTGAATCAATTTCTAAAAGTAGTCAAAGTAGCTCTTTGGAGGATGTTTCTTTCTATTTTTGCTTGAATCTGTCATGTAGTGGTGAAAGGAAATAAAAAAAAAATAACTATTTTCTGTCACCTACATTCTAGAGGGTGACTGTTCCTCCACACCTAAACACAAAAATGAGCATAATCAGGGGTTTAAGTGGGACTTGGCAGATGGGGAATCCCTAAGATCAGCTGTAGTCGCTCCACTTGAGGAAAAATTTCCATTGTGAGCTCCAATAGACACAGCAGCTGGACCTTTAGCTAGCAGACATGCTGTGTGACAAACTGCACACAAACAGTTTGTTTTTACTGATATTTGTTCATCTGATAGAAACGTTGCATATTAAATTACCTGCCACATGTTATCCCATTAACATTATTCCCTCTTTAGTAGCGCTATCCAGATATTGAAGTACCATGACCACAACTGACTATAGTTGTAATAAATGACACATTAATTATATGGGTTTACATCTTTCACCTCTTTGCATGTGATAAGCCCTGGAGATGGAGGATGCACCGATACAGTTGTCTTTGTCTGTGTTATTGTTCCTCTATTTAGGCTCAGCGATGGGAAATAAAAACTTCCCTCGGATGCGTTAAAACTAAAGTAACAAGCCTGTGCTGAAAATGTGAGGGGTAGAAAGTACAGATATTTGTGTAAAAATGTAGGGAGTGAAAGTAAAAAGTAGACAGAAAAAGAAATACTCAAGTAAAGTACAGATACCTGAAAAATTCTACTTAAATACAGTAATGAAGTATTTGTACTTGGTTACTTGCCACTTCTGCCAATTGCACACAGGTGAGTTTATTGCCAGCAGATTCCAGGTGCATCAGCCAGGAGGGCAGGGAAGCAGGGAGGAACCTCGCCGCTGAAACAAGCTGGCAGAGAAAGAGTGAGACAGAAAACAGACAAGAGACAGACAGAAAATGGGGGACCATGACAGTAATAAAGTACACACACACATACACAAACGTATGCAAACGTTTCTGAACACCAATGCTACATATGGGTTTTGGAAAGGGAAAACCAGGAGCAGGAGCAGCACACCACCTTCAATTCCAGCTTCTCTTTTTAGTTCACTGCAGGCTCAGTCCATGCTGTCATGTTGGTAACGCAACTCGAAGATCCTGAGTCAAAGCCCTGACAACTGCAGGGAAGCCTTAGTTATAATTAAACAAATTCCCATTAGTTCTGGAAGAAGTGGCACAGCAATACATTTAGTTTTCTTTAATCTCCTATCCACTCCTATGTGTTCCCAAAGATAGTTTGTATTTAAATATTTAAATTTCCAGATTTTAAGCTCTCCTCTTACAGGGCCCACTCAACTCAAATTAGTTTTAAAAACATGCAAAAAATAATGTCATGAGGTTTTATGGAAAAAGGGGATAAGTAATAACAAACATCTGAAGAATATAAACATCAGGTAAATGTATTTGATCAAAAGAGTCTAATTAATTGCATGTGAATTTGTTTCAGTTTTAATGTAAAATCTGGCAAAACAAAGCAAAAGCCCTGGCATAGTTAGATGAAGGGTTGATCCCCTGGGAACTCTGCATATTGGATTTTGATATTTTCATAATTCAAAGCTCAATTTCCCTTTCCTCACATTAAAGTCCATCAAACTGCTAAAGATACTGATCAAACGAAAAACAGTTCTTGCTGTTGGTGTAACCATTTACCCTCTCGTATATGTCAATATTATTTTATTCAATAACATGTCTTTAAGAAAATGAGGCAGCTTGGCACATTTCCACTTCAAATCTTTGACATGCATCAGATGATAAGGTTTTCTGGCCATTAAAAAAAAATTCCCATTTATTCCCAATGTGCTGGATTTCATTGTAATGACTTGCTTTCTGTTTTATATTTTATCATTCCTCTCTCACCAGTTTCCTTCTGTGTCTCACTCTGTTTTTCAGTTTTTGTTTTGAGTTGTGGTTTTGGGACACACAGCCCAGTAATTCCATGTTTGTATACTGAATTTGCATATTCTAATAATACTGTTTCCAAAAGAGTTTTTGGACCATTTCTTTCTCTGATGGGAAAGCTTGATGTATGTTTTCCAAGAGTGATTTATTTTAATTAGAGGTAGGTTTTAGCAAGTAAAAAGTATCACAAAAGTGTGAAAATTCAACCATTAACTAAATGGACATTCATGAAAGTAAGTGGTGATGTTTAAGTCACTACAGTTTCACATAACAAAGTGTGTTAATGTTTGAAAATGCACTAACGTTATCACCTTTGTGTCTGTCAATCCAATTAGATGGGATTACCTAAAGTTCAGCTGATTTTCCCTACAGATTCCTGCGGTGTGGGTTTTGGCTGGACCACTCAAGGATCGTTAAGGACTGGAAACTGCCCCACTGTGGGGATGGTCTTGTTATTTGTTAGGACAGTCATTGTTATGTCATTGATTGTTTTGTGAACTCCCATTTTGACATATTTTAAAGTTCTATATTTGGGTTCACCTTTTTTTTTCTTTTGTAGAACCGGTTGCAATGACTGAACCATGGCGCTTGCTGAGAAGCCAAGGACACTGTAGAAGCCCATATTGTAGCAACTTGTCAAAGACAAAGTTGTTCTTAATCACTTTAAATCATCTGCTTTGTCTATTTTGCTCTTAACTGGACCATAATTTATAAATGAGCATAACGTTGTGTTCATTAAGATTTGAAACTAGAGACCAGGACAATAAGCTCATCAGGAAAATGTTTACTCAGGTCAAAAACCAGTTGAGAATATGGCCAGAATCAAATCACTGATATCTGGACCTTGGTAAAGAAAAAAAAAAAACAAGACATTAAAAATTGTCATAAATCAATGTTGGATGCTTGAGATGGCTTTTACTGTACTTTGAAAAGACTCCACAGAAATTGGAGGGGAAGGAGGTAAGTGATGAAAAGGAGGGGCCCCAGGACAGAGTCCTGGACAGCGCCTCCAACTGGGTTTTGTTTAAGGGGCCAGGCCGACACGTGACTCCTGAATGATAAGTGGTTGGTTTAGGCACCAGGACTGAAAAGCAAAGGAACAACAGGAACAGACACGTTTTGTAAGTAATTTTTTCCTTTGTACTATTTTAATTCCAAGTAAAGAAATAATTCTGTATTTTTTTATTTCATTGTTTTATACGCACATTTTCCATATTTCTATATATGCAGTTGCTCCTGCGAAAGAGGGAAGCTGGCTCGGGCTGGTCAGCGGGGCAAAGTAGGTGGCACACGCACACACAGACACACACACACTGATCCAGGGTTCAAAAAAGTCCAAGAGTCGAGGCAGGTTGTATCTGCACAAAAATGAGAATGAATTCCACACAAAGAAAGCGTTTCACAAAGGTTAACAATGAGAGCTGTCAGTGGTACCTTACTGATGCAACGATCCAGCGATGACTGATGACTCTGTCTCAGCTTAAATACCCACTAAACGAGAGCAAATGAGGAAATACAGGTGAGTGATGAGCGATTCCTAACAGGTGTGAGAGCAACCGCACGAGCGTCACAGATCAGTGGGTGGGATGACCAGGAAGATGCACACAACACATCCACAGCAACAAACATACAAAAAAAACAAGGAAACCCAACACACAAGAGGAAGCCAGACCTGAGAATGACACCTTCACAGTCTTTAAAATTTCTAGTTTTGATTGTATTGCAAGTCTAAATTCTGCATGTCTCTTAAGACCTGTAAGATTTTCTATGGGTCATTGGAGTACACGTGTTACACCTTAAATATTATGAATTAAGAGGAAAAAAATGAGCCCTGGTTACAGCCCTGACTGAGCAGTAGGTTCATGTTCACATAGACCTAAATACCGATTGACTTCTTTCTGCAAGCAGCACTTTGTTTTCGGCGTCACCTCACAGACTTGAAAGCTGTATCTATCGTTTATATACAGAACAGGCTGAGCACACATAGAGCTGGTTGAAGTAAAGAGTTCAGTTTTTGCATCAATATGTAAGAATACCCCACTCCTGTGCCTACAGTCTTTGAAATGGTTTAATATGCTCTTTACTGAGAGTGGCTTACTTATAATGCTGCTGAGATGGTCATCCCTTGGCCAGGTTCACCAGTCTCTGCAAAGGAATTTGCAGAATGAAATGACAAAAGACAAAAGACTTTTAGCTGACCATGATTTGGAGAGCCTCAGCAATCTGAATACAGTGGTCCCTCGCTATATAACGGTTCACTGTGATTTTTTTTTTAAAATGTTTTTGCGGAGTTTTCACTATATTGGAGGATTTAGAGGTACATAGATATTTCTTAACACCTCATAACCATGTTCATCATATTATCTCTTTCAGTGAAGAGATAAATTACGCCTACGCCTTTAGCAGAAATAGAAGTTACGGCCGAGGGCGAAGATGCTACACTACCTTCATCACCATCAGCACTGCACAGCTACATAATTCACATTATTCATCATCGTCATCATTCAAGTTTTAGTAAGAGTGGGAAAGGTTTATAGGAGCGTGGGAAGGGTTTATAAAGCCTTAAAATATATAATAAATAATAAAATAAATATAAAGCCACTACTTTGTGGATTTTCACCTATTGCAGGGGTCTCTGGAACGTAACCCCCGCCATAGGTGAGAGATCACTGTACTTCATATATTTGACAGTTTTGAACATTTTTCTTTAATTTTTATTTGTTACCTTCAAAACCTTTAACCGTAGTTGTTGTGAAACATTATTTTGAATTTAGTTTCCTCTGACCCTTTTCTTAATAGTTTTCATTACTTAAATTAAGGTTGACCTCAAGCTGTACGTAATATTTTCTCATTTCCTCGTGGCAGTCGACAGTTAAAGAAGATGCTGTTTTATTCATAGCAACAAGAAAACTCTGTCCCCTGGTATCAAGATTTCACAGGCATAGTTTAACCTGAATTAAAGCTCAGCTAGTATATGAGTGGTAGCTGAATTAATCTACCGAGTGGCATTATCCACTCTGTTATCCACTTGCTCTTTTTTTTTTTTTTTTTTTTGCTTTGTTATTTTTAAGACAGGAAAAGTCTTGCAATGCTTTCTGGGAACAAATACATATGTGTGTCTGTCTTCTGCATTTTGAAGTTTTATTTTGTCAGCAGGATGTTTATGTATTGATGTGTTTATTTTGAGTTTAATAACATGTTCTCTCCTGTGTCCTCATTAGTAGTTATCACAGCACCGTTGTGTCAAGTAGTGACAGCTTCCAACCTAGAAAACTCCCACTGGCTCTGGATGCCCGTGCAGCATACAGACACACAGAAAGACACACAGTCAAATACATACATACATGCAGATGCATTTAGTTATCTTTCACTGGCCTCCAGTCAATGAATTATCATTCCAGGACATCATATAATGCCAAGTACTGACTAGATTTCACTATTACGCACAAACTAAGCTTTTTAAAATATATTTAACTTTGTAAAAGGGTGTATTTTAATCCAAACCATGAACTTTTCCATATCAAACCACATATATTTGGGTTCTGTACTATGAAGAAAGTTCAGCATACACAAGATATGTTTCCATTACCTCAGTTCACTTAACCTTACACTGGCAATCGGGATAAGCAGTCACAGCGAGCTGTTAATTAACTCACTGAGTTAACTCATACTTTCCTGATTTAGCTACGAGCACACTCACAGGAAAGGTGTGGTGCTGGCAACGTCTGGTCAGTCACATGGGCAGAGCTCCTTTTACAAAGGAAGAGAAAATTATATTGTTTGAAAACTATAAAGAGGTTAAACATGTAATGCAAGAATGAAAGTGACACAGTTGCTGCAGATAAATCAGCAGTGTGAGAGGAAAAGCACTAAACAGAAATTAAATATCAAAACCATGACTGAATATGTTTATACTTTAAAGTAAGATGACACGATCATTTTACTAAAGTTCAGTCTATTTGAAGGCAGGAAGGAAAACTGGCAAAAATGATGCCTGCGTGAGTTAACAAACTTGTTACTGTTAAAGGTCTGCCATTAAGACATAGAATGATTTGATGGATTATAATCTAGTTTTTCATTAAATTAATGTTTAATACAGTTTTAGTTTTTGTTCTTTCAGCTTCAGCTCCAGTGCTGTTTAGTGATCTGAGAGCAAGAAAAGAATAAATATTAAAAAAACACACACACACACTTAGGCTTAATCTAGTCCACAAGTACAAATAAATATCCTGGTTTAGAATCATATACACTATATTGCCAGAAGTATTCACGCACTCATCCATATCATTGAATTCAGGTGTTCCAGTCACTTCCATGGCCACAGGTGTATAAACCAAGCACCTAGGCATGCAGACTGCTTCTACAAACATTTATGAAAGAATGGGTCGCTCTCAGGTGTTCAGTGAATTCCAGTGTGATACTGTGATAGGATGCCACCTGTGCAACAAGTCCAGTAATGAAATTTCCTCAATATTAAACATTCCACCTTCAATTCTTAGTGGTATTGTAACAAATTGGAAGCAATCAGGAATGACAGCAATTCAGCTATGAAGTGGTAGCAGATGCTCAGGCGCATAGTGCGCAGAGATTGCCAACTTGCTTCAGAGTCAATTACTACAGACTTCCAAACTTCATGTGGCCTTTAGATTAGCTCAGATGTGTGGAAAGCTTCATGGAATGGGTTTCCATGGCTGAGCAGCTGCATCCAAGCACAATGTAAAGCATTGGATGCTGTGGTGTAAAGCACGCCGCCACTGGACTCTAGAGCAGTGGAGACGTGTTCTCTGGAGTGATAAATCACGCTTCTCTGTCGGGCAATCTGATGGATGAGTCTGGGTTTGATGGTTGCCAGGAGAACAGTACTTGTCTGACTGCACTGTGCCAAGTGTAAAGTTTGGTGTGGGGGGGGGGTTATGGTGTGGGGTTTGTTTTTCAGGAGTCGAGCTCGGCCCCTTAGTTCCTGTGAAAGGAACTCTTAATGCTTCAGCATACCAAGACATTTTGGTTCATGCTCCCAACTTTGTGGGAACAGTTTGGGGATGAGCCCTTCCTGTTCCATCATGACTGCACACCAGTGCACAAAGCAGGACCATAAAAACATAGATGAGGGAGTTTGGTGTGGAAGAACTTGACTGGCCTGCACAGAGTCCTGACCTCAACCTGCTAGAACACCTTTGGGATGAATTAGAGCGGAGACTGCGAGCCAGGCCTTCTGATCCAACATTGGTGTCTGATGTCACAAATGAACTTCTGAAAGAGTCCAAAATTCCCGTAAACACACCTAAACCTTTGGAAAGTCTCCCCAAAAGAAATGAAGCTGTTATAGGTGACATCATGTTAAACCCTATGGATAAAGACTGGGATGTCACTAAAGTTCGTATGCATGTGAAGATAGAAGAGTGAATACTTTTGGCAGTATACTGTTTTATAGAACAATAAAATTGCTACACAATTGTTTGCAGCCAACAGGAAAAAAATTCAAGGAGTGGCGTATGAAATAAGAACCTATATTTATTACTGATGCTCATCATAGAGACACAAAGTCTCTATTATGAAAGATTCAGGGTATCATACAATACCATTCACACTACTGTACCCACTCACAGAAGTCTGAGGGATCTACCAGGAACAGTGATGCTATTTTCTGGAGATCTGATTGATGAGTAGGTGATGATTTCATACCTGGAATTTAACTTTCTCCAGGGTATGTTATGTTCACAGCATAAGTTACCATGGAAGAAGTGAACCACCTTCAAAGTACAGAAAGTGCCAAGTTAACCCTGAAGTTACCTGGAAAAGATAAACCCTGCTTTGTAGCACTGGCCTCAGGTGCATAAACCTAACCAAAAGGCAAGTGGAGGTGAAGCTTAAATGAACAACACAACTTTCAATCAGGCGATTGCATTTTGACGTTTTTCTGGGGCCTTTGTCTCCTTTGAGAAACCCCAGTCAATATACACATTGGAATACACACATGCACTTTTTGCAGTGTTTGTGGAATAGGGATGTGAACATTTCTGAGATAAGAATAATTAAATAAGATTCATTGCATGACTTAGACTTCTCCTTAGAACATAGGCTTTGACTGATTTTTAGTTCCAGTTTATCCATCTGGCAGACATTAAGAGGATCATGGTGGAAATTACAGTTTGTCGTTAGTGCTGAAGAAACAGCAGTCCCTTGTGAAAATCTGCCAACCTTAAGCATAATTAGCACCAGAAAAGGGAAATAAATGTTCTGTTTTGAAAAAGGATAAAATACTGCATGAAGAAAAATTAACCTTTAAGAGAAAAAAAAGAAAAAAAATTAGACTTTTAGATTTTATCTGATCATAGAAAAAAATGTCTGTTAAATTAATAGAAATATTTTGTGCTCTACTGAGTATTTACAGCAGCTACATCAGACTTTGAATACACGGACAGTACTTGTTAGACTGCATGAGGAAAAATAGGGCCAGTCATTTGTCACCCTCATATCTAATGACACATTAGGCGGATGCCAAATCTAAATTCTCATTCCTAACAACACCTTAGAGTCTAATCTCTATTAAAACATTCTCCATATGTATATGCAGCCCTTGTTCCATCAGAACAAGTCTGACTGGCCCAGTTTCAACTCTGCTGTTGGCTTTAAACTAAACAAGAAAAGACAAATAAAGAAATATAAACAAGACACTCACATCTTTTTGGTCAACATGATGCCCAGGATGGAAGATCGTGCCATGGTGAAACTTTATCGCTCTGTCTCAAGATGGAAAATGCCATTAAAAAAACAAAAAACAGTAAGGATGCATGTCAGCTCTGTGATTTTCAGTGTGTAGGCTGCCAGCTTGGATGCTGTTGTGGTTGCTTCCCGAGGCAAAGGGGATTTTGAAAACAGTAACACACAATAGCTGAAAGGGAGGATGGTGGAGGCTCATACCCACACTCTACAACTAGTGACTCAGACTCTGAGCTCTCTTATCTGATGCATTCTTCCTTTTTTGTTTTGTTGTTTTTGTGATAAGAAAAACTGGTAAAAATGTTTTCTGGGAAACAGATGAAAGCGCAAACTCAGTCATGCTTGAATGCAAGAACAAACAACACCTTCAGTGTACGAGGCACAGGATCTGTACACGGTGTCGCATACAGGCTTATTGCCTGTGTGCTGCACCGGGACTTTTTATGCCCATGCATCGTGTCTGCTGTCCATAAGGCAACCTTAAGGGACCAGGAAGGTGCTACAAAAATTGTATAATAATAAGGTGAAAGAATAGAAGTAGACAAAATTAAGACTATTATCTAAGTTACCTATTTAGAAATATTTGCTCCTGTGTCCTCACAAATGTCTGCCTTTCCTTAGTTTTCAGTGTCCTGTGTCTGGCACCTTAGCAGCTGATGCTTTAAGTGATACAGTGTGGGTGACAGTACCTCCTTGGATCAAGCCTGTTCCAGCACATCCTATGATCAATGGGATTGCGGCCGGGTCAACACCTCGGCCTCTGTTGCCTTTCTCAAAAATCTATGTTTTGTAATCTATGTAATGGGGCACATTATGCCAGACGTGCCAACATCATTAAGGTGGGTGGTGTGTGACAAAACAACATCCACATGAATGCCAAGACCCAACGTTTCCCTGCAGAATATTGCCGTGCCATTTTAATGTTGAGTCTATCGTGGCTGTAGTGACGACCTGCAGCAAATGCAGGCACGGGAAAACAAACGTGATCATAGACAGATTCATAAACCCTGAATGAACTCATCGAGTTGATAATATCTTTGCGTGGTCATTTTGCCTGAATGGCAAGTGAAGCTGCATAATGGAAGGATATCTTGGGTATGTTGGACTTGCTTTGTAGTGCAGGGCCTCGGAGGCACAGTGGGAACGAGAGACATCTTGAGACAAGACTACAAATACTTGAGTACATATACACTGAGAACGGTTTGAGGATGACAAGTTAATTCACAAAAGCAGTTATACACAGAAACTTGGCAGCTGAGAGCCTTTAACCTCAAATACTGATTGTATTTGGCATGAATGCTGGTGCCTGTACATGCCTGAGGCCTGGCCTTCAGACTCAAAATGACCGAATATTTTTCTCAGTTTAAACATTTGATGTTTTCTGTGCTCTACTGTGAATGAAATATGGGTTTCTGAGATTTGCAAATCACTGCATTGTGTTTTTGCTTACATTTCCTTTTGAAAATGATTCTGTTTTGCTGTTAGGAACAAACTTAATGATAAACAGAATAGGAAGTCTTAACACTGCGCAAGTAGCTTGGTCCCACTTACATTACGTACACTCTACAGTTCTACTGCCAGGTTCCCAAAAATCATAGCAAAATTTAATCTCACTCATGAATTCCATGAAATCCATCAAACTGCGGTGCCGAGAAAACGCTTGCAAATATATGATGTTTAAAAACAGCTGGATGTCAGGTGTAATCTGTAGCTATGTAAAGTCAAAGTTCTCTGATGTGCTACTGACGCTCATTTTGTGAACTCCTTTTCTCTGTGAAAAGTAATGCGGGGAAAAAAGTGTCTATACGTCACATCAGAGAAATCCATTGTTTTTGCTTTTTTAAAATGCGCATACTAACTAATTCTAATTGTACTTTGTAGTAGGCACACCTCACACTCAGAGATTTTGGATGGTGTGGAGCTGCTGCAGAACTACAGATAAAGAAGGACTTGTCAGAACAAATTGTTGAAAAAGCGAGGCAGCGAGAGAGAGAAAGACGAAGATCGGCATCGGGTCCGGTTGGCCAAAAATACCATTTGACGTATGTGATATGTGTGTGTGAACAAGAGTGGGGAAAAGCTCGCGGGACACAAACGCTGAGGCAAACACACATTTACAGCAAGTGACAGAAAGGGTGCAAAGATACCTGCCCAGTGTGGTTATTTGCACCTTTTTTTGTCAAAAATGTCTTACACACAAGCTCACTTCTTTTGCACAGCGAGCAGCACAGAAAGAAACACCTGTCTCCTGTTGTTAGCAATACTTACATCTAACACATGGTTTGCTGTGTCCAGAGCAGCCAAACCTGTGCACTGTTTCTGGCGCTTGAGTCTGTTTTGGTCGACATTTCGGTGCGTGTGTGTGTGTGTCAAAGTGCGAATTAAAAAGGGTAGCTGTCCACAGGAGTTGGCAGCGCTGTCACCTGATGTGTTTGTGTGAATGAGAGTGGAGAGAAAGTAAGTAGGAGTTTAAAAGGGCCACCTGTCCACTGCAGTTAGAAGTGATTTTACTGGATGTGAATGTGAGAGCAAAACAATCCAAGTGTGTATGTGCAGGTATGCTTGTCACACAGATTTGAGGACGCACACATTTCACGTCCCCTCTTTTCTTCCAGCTTCTAGTCATCAGCTGCTGCATGATCACACAAACACACCTATGTGTCAGACACATATACCACAGGTAAAAACTACCAGTCTGTACAGTTTGTGTGTCTGCGCGCCGCATATCTGTTCTGAGTACAAGGTAAAGAAGATATATCATTATTTATAGTTACTGAAAGCCACATAATTGGAGTAATGCTTCACTCTAATTATTGTCCATAATGGGATTATTATGTGCATGTTAATGTGAGCAGTGATTAGAAGTAGCAAAACAAACATTTGATAATGACAATGAAATATGTGGCACGTCACAGCGCGTGACTCACAGGTCTGTCTTTATGCAGCAGAGAAAAATGTGATGTTCTTTGATTTTGACCCGTTACAACTAAGAAATGGGAACAGATGGTGATGCGGATAGATGTTACATAATCTCTGTAACTGCTGTTTGATAAGATTATAATTGTATGTCTAAATTTTAAGCTCCTTCCTGTTGAATATGCAGGGAGTGTGCTGAAGGGCAGCCCTTTCTCTGGGAGGTTTATCAGTGCTTCTGACAAGTGTATTAAATTTGGGTTTCATATATTGGGAGAGTGCAGAGATGGACTTTTATAACTTTATGAGGTTCAGTCACAGGAGACAGTTTTTATTACCCACTAAATCTCCCTGATCGTTTATTGTAGATTAGGACAGTCCAGAATTAGACCTGCCATTTTTACAAATATTGCCATTTGTACCAATTTCCAGAGCAGTTATCAGCTGTATTATTGCTTCTGTAAAGAGTTTGTGAAATGGCGTTTCTATTAAATGAAGGAAGCAAATGGTGATGAAGTTAGTGAGCCAGAAGCATAAGAGGCTGTTTTATTTTCTGAGAAATTTTTATGCTTGTATCTTATTAATAGAATTCATAACCAATTTTCAAACGAGTTAAAGGCCTGCTTAACTACTGGCATATGATCAGGGAAAACCATGGGCGTGGCAAGCACATTACTCATGTCAGAGAAGATTAAAAGAATTTTAAAATCTGTGGAAGGAAATGATAACTAATGCTTCTTCCCATCTACTGCCATCAATAACTTAATATTAGTTTGCTTATCAACATAATCAATTTAAGAGACTTTTTTTCCCCTATTCAACTACTATTAATCTTAATTAATGTTACTGGGATTGTAAAAGTCATGTAACTGTTAAAATGAAATCCTTTCATTTTATATTTAAATTTTGGGGTATATGGGATAAAAAAAAAAAAAAAAAATTACAACTGCATATACCAGAGCCAGCAACAGAGTCATTTTGACCCCACAGAAATCAGAGTAAAATCTGCATTCCCAGCATGCCTGGGTACTTAGCAACACATATTGTTTACACACATTTTGGCATAAAGGCAGGTGAGGTATGTGCTCTACTGAATGCCCTTCTAGCTTTGTATTTGGCTAGTGTCAGTGTCACTACTGGTAGCATGAGGTGATACCTGGACCCTACAGAGGTTGCACAGGTAGTCCAACTCCTCCAGGATGGCATATCAGTATATGTGATTTCCAGAAGGTTTACTGTGTCTCCCACTCAGTCTCAAGAGTACTGAGGAGATTCCAGGAGACAGGCAGTTACTCTAGGCGAGCTGGACAGGGCTGTAGAAGGTCCTTAACCCATCAGCAGGACCAGTATCTGCTCCTTTGCGTACAGGCTGAGCAGTGGCATGGAGTGGAAGCACCGATGAGCCCTTCAGTTAACTGACAACCTACAGCTCCAGTGTCAACAACTGCAGTTCCTCATATTTCATAAAATATTTATTAATGAACTGTGGATCCATACATAAACTAGGATCACACACGCTTCATATGATCCGTCAAGAGAAACAAAACAAAACATGCAACATTTATCATCCTGACAATATGGCAATCCAGCTTAGTTGCCTGTTACTAATGAAACAGTTGCTATGAAAATGAATTGGTGTTTACATTATTACTAACATTCTACTTTGACACTACATTAATTAACTTATTAATGACAATTTTTGGTTTAGAGCTATTGGTAAATGTATTCAACATACAAGCAGTTACTGTTTATGCTGAGTTGCCTTTGCAGAGCAATAATCAGGACATAATGAGTATTATCATAATCTCTTGAAATGCAGCTTTAACACTGAATTGAAAAATAATAATAACTGGTTTCTTCACTCAAATTGTACAAAATGGGGGTGGGGGTGGGGGCTAATATAGCCATAACCCCCATGCTCAGTCTAATATTCTTAATCCATAGGGTTTAATATGATGTGGGCCCACCCTTTGCAGCTATAACAGCTTCAACTCTTCTGGGAAGGCTTTCCACAAGGTTTAGGGGTGTTTATGGGAATTTTTTTTTACCATTTTTCCTAAAGTTTTCCATCGACCTGAGATCAGGACTCTGTGCAGCCAGTCAAGTTCTTCCACACCAAACTCCCTCATTCATGTGTTTGTGGACCTGCTTTGTGCACTGTGTGTTCCCAGTCACCTCCACTTTGTTATAAAACCACTAACAGTTACCTGTGGAATATTGAGTAGTGAGGAAATTGCAATCACTTCCATGTCCACAGATGTATAAACCAAGCACCTAAGCATGCAGACTGCTTCTACAAAAATTTGTGAAAGAATGGGTCGGTCACAGGAGCTCAGTGAACTCCAGCGTGGTGCCGTGATGGGATGCCACCTGTGCAACATCTCACTATATTTTTATTTTCAGAATACTAGACATATGTTATCTTATACAAATTTTACTGTAATATTACTCAATTAAAACCATGCCCAATGCCAAGCCATTACTTGATTATTACCTTTGTAGTTAAATATTAATTACACAATAATGCATCATTATTACCCTCTTTATTGCCACACTACTGCCACCCTAGTACTATCATAATTATCACAGAGCTGTAATATAAAGTGATACTGATGTTTGTTTGTTTTTCTATAGTCAGTACAATCCTAAATAAATGGTGTGTTAGTTTATAGGAGTCGAAATAAACGTCAGTGAAAGAACAATGAAAGAGCATGTCACCCAGTGCAGCGGTGTGAGTCTCTGATGTTTCTTTTCAACAGACTATAATCAGCTTTAACAGTCTATAGATGCACACCTTTAGCAGGGTTCTTTATTTGTTGTTGTTGTTTGTTGGTTTGCTTTTTATTGTTGATTTGAATATCCAGGTAGGATTTTAGGGAGCGTCAAACTTCTGTTTGAACCAATGACCACAGCTGCCTTTGTTTTCCCCGCTGACGTAGTCTTTAATCTTCATTAACAAAGCTGACAGATAAACAAAGTCTGTTTTGCAGTGGAGCTGCAAACCTGTGATTAAACGGTAAAGGCGTTCCCTCAGGTCATCATTCATGGACCGAGTTCATTTAGGGATTCAGCAAAGACTAAAATTGTCCTACACAGTAGACAGCAAGAAATTGTCAGTGTTTGCTCAGCAGCTTTGAAATGGCTGCTTGACTCGTACAGTGAGCCCACCCACACTACAGACATACTTAAGCATCAAGTGGGTGGTTTACACAGGGCAACTGCCCCATCAACATTTGTATTGTTCACATGTTAAATTCTTTCTCTTTCTTCTTTTCTTTTATGAACTTAAAATAAATACAAAAAAAATATTTTTGGAAAAATTCAGAACCAAAAATAAAACAAAACAAAAGCTTTCATGTAGGAGGAAGAGCGTACAACACCAACACTCCCTTAGAGCAGCCTAAAGAATGCTCTTTCATTTGTCTTCCATGACTCACATGGAAAACACTGGGTATAAATTTTTCTGTTGGCTTTGTGTTGGAGTGCCTAAAGGTAGCGGTGGAACTATGGCTACGCTCACTGCATTCTGAAGTGACCCAAATCCGAATTTTTTTTTTGCCCTTATGCGACCTGTGTCTGATCTTTTCATGACAGTCTGAACAACACAGATCACAAATGTGACCTGTGCCTGTACGGCCAGGTCGCATTCATCCAACCTGTACGTCACTGACACTCGACAAACTTTGCTACTCTGCGTCTTGATCCATGTTTACCTCCGCAAGCGCTGAGCACGCTCGCCATGTGTGACGCTATTGCGTCCTCTCCTGCGCATGTGGGACACTTTTTGGTTGTTTGCAGTTCACACAGGAGCTCACATACATGACACATATATTTGGAAATGTGAACGACCACGCAGAAAAAAAATTGGATTTCACAAAACATCAGAATTGAGAATTAAGGCCTGCAGTGTGAACGTAGCCTCTGTTGTGCAGATTGCTGACCTGTACTATGAGACTCATGTTTTAAATGCCCAGAGGGTGCAGTTCTTTTTATGGAAAAGAGAAATTAATCTGACTTACACAAGATGAAGAGAATCAACAGACAGAAGATATAAATTAGAAAAATGAAAATAAGATAGTAGATAAGAAGCAGAGATGCAGTTTAAACTGCAAAGACTTTGGCCTCAGAAATGCAGAAATGATACGTTTGTGCTCAGATGGTGAAACTGAGAGGAGGATCTAATGTTAGTAATTACTGAAGTAAGCCATGTCTTGCTGGAGATGGCACAGATGAGATGATATGTTTATGCCTTTTGGATAAAAATGAATGCAGGATTAAGGCTGTGTTTCATTATACTTCACTTGTGTGAGGTGTGCTGAGAAAACAATTTTTTTTAATGTTTTTTAGCACACAGATGGCTGGCTGGAGGGTACTCACTAGATTGAAATGACTCTTAAGATGGTCGAGCCGAGAGTGCAAGTTGTGTTTTGATATGTTTGGCATTAGATGCTGCATCCAGAAGGCCCATATTGGAATGTGATGACTTTGGCCACGGATAGTGCAGCTGGGAGGAACACGCTGGAGCGGGATGACTTTGGCACCACGTGGTGCAGCTGGGAGGTAGTTTCTGGATGGAGATGCAGCAGCCTGTGGTCTATAGCTGCAGAATTTAAAGCCAAGACACTTCACCATCTTTGCACACAGGGTTAACTTAGTCATGCATACAAAATACATACTGGATGGCCTCCAAACCCAAGTGTATGTCATTCAATCTTCTCCTCAATCTTCTCCAGCTTACTGGGCCAGCTTCCACCTCTAGGGCTGCATTCTGACACTCCTCCTTTATCAGATACCCATGGTGAGAAAACTTCTCTCGTCCACATGGCTGTAAGATCAACAACTGATTAAGTTGTCGGTTTAATATAGGGGTAACAGATTTCTGCTGGTTAGTCCAAATGTGTTGGTTTGTTCCAAGAGCATATTGCAATGTTTGGAACTACTTTAAAAAGTTATACACGTGCATGCCCCTTTCTTGTAGCTTTCAACACTTCACATCCTCTGCTGTATGTTATTGCGTTACAATGTGTCAGGTCCCTTCTGTGTCACGCTATGATGTCCTGTGGCATCAGTGGCCTGGCATACTGGTTGAGGCAGTATTGTCTGCTGGGAGATAATTGTTCCATTTTAAAAACCTACAAAGTCTGCATGATCACAGATTTGTAAACCTGGGTTTGTATATCGTTTGGGTCACCTATTAACCAACAGGTGACATCACCACAGTGAAAGAGTTAGAACACCTTAGACACATATGAGCCATGGCAGTAGATTTGACAGGCATTCACTAATTTACTATTTTTATTTATTTTTTCCATTAAAGTAAGTACAGCTGGATAAATAAATAATGTGAGCTGCCTGCTTCAATTTGGATTTAAATTACCTGCAGTTTAGTGAAATAATCAGTTGAAAGAAAACTTAATAGGAACACAACAAAGAAAATGAACAACCAAAAAGCTCATTATGTTTTTATGCTCCTGGAACACTTATTACTAAAACTGATCCAGACATTTGTGTTCAGGTTGCCAATAATGGGGCGTCCATTGAAGCGGTACATACAGTAGTGTCACATAGGAGTAAAAAGAGATGTGCATCAGATAAAGTATTGTGAAGCATTTTTAGCAACAAGAGATTTACTGACCCATTGTTACACTTATTTTAATCAACAGTTTTGATCAAGCCAAACTAAAAAATGTCTCGCTTTTCATATTTCATTCCACAGACAGGAAGTTTATTTCCAGTTTTTTTGTTCCATACGATGACAGGATTGAACACAGGGTAGCCTCAAATGCAGGAATCAGTGAACCCACGATGAAAGTCTGTGAACCTTTTTTTTTTCTTCTTTTAAGTGGAAAGCAGGACTCTCACTAGGTAGATAGTCCATGGAGCAAATAAAAGAAGAGAAGAGCAGGCACAAAACAGCAATCCAAAACAGGGATTAGGCAAAAGCAGTTGTTATGGTATGCAAAAGTTTGGGCACCCCTCATAATTTTCATGATTTTACTTTATAAATCATTGGTTGTTCGGATCAGCAATTTCAGTTAAATATATCATACAGAAGATGAACGCAGTGATATTTGAGAATGAAATTAAGTTTATAGGATTTACAGAAAGTATGCAATAATTATTTAAACAAAGTTTGGGCACCCCAACAGAAAAATGACATCAATATTTAGTAGATCCTCCTTTTGCAGAAATAACAGCCTCTAAACGCTTCCTATAGCTTCCACTGAGAGTCTGGATTCTGGTTGAAGGTATTTTGGACCATTCTTCTTTCCAAAACATCTCCAGTTCAGTCAGCTTTGATGGTTTCCGAGCATGGACAGCCTGCTTTAAATCACACCACAGATTTTCAATAATATTCAGGTCTGGGGACTGAGATGGCCATTCCAGAACGTTGCACTTGTTCCTCTGCATGAATGGATGGATAGATTTGGAGCAGTGTTTAGGGTCGTTGTCTTGTTGAAGTATCCAGCCCTGGCGCAACTTCTACTTTGTCACTGATTCTTGAACATTGTTCTCAAGAATCTGCTGATATTGACTGGAAACCATGTGACCCTCAACTTTAACAAGATTTTCAGTACCTGCACTGGCCACACAGCCCCACAGCATGATGGAACTGGCATCAAATTTTACTGTGGGTACCAAGTGTTTGTCTTGGAATGCTGTGTTCCTTTTCCACCATGCATACCGCCCCTTGTTATGTCCAAATAACTCAATTTTAGTTTCATCAGTCCACAGCACCTTACTGCAGAATGAAGCTAGCTTGTCCAAATGTGCTTTAGCGACTCTGTTTGTGGCGTGTGCACAGAAAAGGCTTCTTCTACATTATTCTCCCACACAGCCTCTCCTTGTGCAAAGTGCGCTGAATAACTGAACAATGCACAGTGACACCATCTGTAGCAAGATGATGTTGTAGGTCTTTGGAGCGGCTCTGTGGGTTGACTATGACTGTTCTCACCATCCTTCGCCTCTGCCTATCTGAGATTTTTCTTGGCCTGCCACTTCGAGCCTTAACTAGAACTGTGCCTGTGGTCTTCCATTTCCTCACTCTGTTCCTCACAGTGGAAACTGACAGCTGAAATCTCTGAGAGGGCTTTTTGGATCCTTCCCCTAAACTATGATGTTGAACAATCTTTGTCTTCAGCTCATTTGAGCGTTGTTTTGAGGCTCAGAGAAGACGCAAAGAGGAGAAACGCTTGCAATTGGCCACCTTAACCCTTTCTCATAATCGGATTCACCTGTGTATGTAGGTCAAGGGTCAATGAGCTTACAAAACAAATTTTGTGTTCCAATAATTAGTGCTAAAGGTATTCAAATCAATAAAACAACAAGGATGCCCAAACTAATGCACCTGCCTAATTTTGTTTAAATAATTATTGCACACTTTCTGTAAATCCTGTAAACTTCATTTCACTTCTCAAATATCACAGTGTTCATCTGCTATATGATAGATTTAACTGAAATTGCTGATCCAAGCAACCAATGATTTATAAAGGAAAATCATGAAAATTATCAGGGATGCCCAAACTTTTCCATGCCACCTGTGGCAGAAACAGAGGACTGCCAGCAATTTATTTATTTGGTCACACAGGTATTTTTTTTATTTTTTTGTGAAAACAAATTATTTATGATTTTCAAGGTGAAATTTAAAAAAAAAAGACAAAAAATCGACAGTCTAATCAATACAGCCCCATAGCAGGTATTGTCTGCAGCCACATTTTTTGTTAACTATCAAAAATATACAAAAAAACCCCAGTTGGAGTCTAAGCTGCTAAGCTTTATTATTGTTATTGTTATTATTAACAACAATAATAATATTGATGCATAAGGTAAAAGAATAAAACATATCAACCAAACAAAAATTTCTCCCTGTTCTTTCAAATATTAAAAATCAACAAGCCATTTGGTAATGTTAATGAAACTACTGTAGTGAAAAAAATGCATTTATTTATTCATTTTAGATCGATGGTTAACATTTGGCTCTTGTTTTGAGGTGAAACTTGGCTGTGTGCAAACTAACTGAAGAAGATCAGACCCAGCTTGAGGACAAACCTTTCAGCATCTGTCCGGACACAGTAAGGACAAATGTGAATGGTCAACTGAGATGTCACACTGGGGATGGATGATATCTATATAGAGGCAAAACAAAAGAAAATGAGAGAATTCCTGGGAATACTTTTATTTGAGGGATTAGTAGAGTTTAGTGAAAATGAAGTTGAGGCGGTGAGAGACTTCATGTTCTGCTCTGTTGTACTTTAACACAATTACTCATGGTGAATTATGAGAAAAAGAAACAAAAAAAAAAGATACAGCAGTTTTAAATATCAGATGAGTTTGGTCTTCAAACTGTGACGACAGTGTGGAGAAGGAAAAAATGACTCACAAGAGGAGAGTGACAAGGATTGGGAAAGTCTATTACAAACAGAAAAGGGAGGAAAATGGCATGATTATGGAGGACTGAAAGGATCGGTCACAGTTTGGAGAAGAAGTAAAGGGGGAGACTGAAAATGTTTAAAAGGAGGAGAAGGTTGTATAAGGGTACAATGCAATGAAGGGGGCAGGACTGTAAAGTAACCTCAGTGGATTTGTGGCTGCTGTGGGTGTGTAAGCTGATAATGACAGACCTGTGGGGTAAATGGAGCAGACAGGAAAGAGCAGTGTGGTAGTAAAAACAGCACTGACCATCTTCATCACCAGTGCCTCTAAAACAACTTCACACTACCTGCTGTCTGTCTGAGTCCATTTACACTGGAGCATCACACCCTTTACAGAGTACCATTAAGCACCAGTGAAACCAAAAGAGGTCTGACATGCATCACAGCTTCCTCTCTCCCAGGATGGAAACACCATAACTAATATCTTGGTCTGTTTCTTTTCTGGGCAGCATGGTGGTGCAGTGGTTAACCACAAAAAATCCTGCTTAACTGGCTTTCTATGGAGGTGGCCTGAGTGGGTTTCCTCCTTTCACAGTACAACACCAGACAATTAGGTCACATGGGGTCGTATTTGGACAACTTTTTTTTCTTTTTCGCAGTGGACTTTAAAAGAGACTTTCCTCTGTGATTCAACAATTTTTTTCAAACATATCGCTATTTAAGAGTTTTTATATGTAACTTCCATTTTCACAGGCTCAAAACTGATTTGACAGCAGGTTCATGGCAGGTGCGGCCTGTTCTCTGGCAATTTAAGCACATAAAAGTTCTGGAGTTGATTTCATGTGTTGAACTTGTATTTGGTAGCTGTTCAGTGGATCTCTATATATGGGATCCAAAGAGATATCAGTGCCAATGAAGGCGGTCATCATCATAAAAAAAAAAAACAAAACAACAAACCCCCCCAAAATAAATGCATCAGAGAGGAAAAACTGTAGAAATGGCCAAAAGAACAATCTGATACATTCTTAAAAGGAATGAATGCACTGACTAGCTCAGCAACACCACAAACTCTGGAAGACTGCTGATGACAGTTAAAGTGCATGATGACAGAATTATTCCATTATGAAAAGCAACTTCACAACATCTAAACACGTCAAGAACACGCTAGAGGTGGTAGGTGTATCATTGTCAAGGTCTATAACCAAGGGACACCTTCATGAATGTAAATACAGAGTTCACAGCAAGGTGCAAACCACTGCTTACGCTCAAGAACAGGAAGATTTGACTTTGCCAGCAAACATCTAGAAGAGCCTGCACTCTGGAAAAAAAAAATTCTTTGGAGAGATGGAACCAAAATTAATTGTACTAAAATGATGTGGAAAAATATGGGGAAGGAGCAGTTGTACAACATGGTAGAAGCAATGTTATTCCATGGACATGTATAGGTGTTTATGGAACAGGGTCACCAGTGTTTATTGATGATGTGACTGCTGATAGAAGTGGCAGGATGAGTTGTGAAGTGTGCAGGGCTATACTCTGTGCAGATTGAGCCAAATCCCACAGAGCTGATTGGACAGGGAGTTTCTCAACACAAAGAATATTCTTCAATGGTCAAGTAAGTCACCTGATTGCAACCCAATAAAACATGTTTTTCTGTCATTAAATACAAACCTGAATGCCAAAAGATGCACAAACAAGCAGCAACTGAAGGTGGCTGCAGTAAATGCCAAGTGGAGTATCTCAAGGGAGGAAACATTTGGTGATGTCCATGGGCTCTAAGTTTGAGGCAGATATCCAAGGATTAAATATAATCCTTATATTTAAAACAATGTTAATTTGTACAGTGAGCCCGTATAAAAATGGCTGTAATTCCTAAACAGTTAGTCCTTATTGATTTGCAACTTTTGCAATGGCTGTATATAAGGACATCTGCTCTGACACTGTTGGAGAACCTTGCCAGTGCATTCACAATCCAGTCATTTCTTTCTCTTCAGCACTTTCTATTACAGCTCTATAATATTTTGGTGAAGGTGGTAACAAAATGGTAATAATATGACAATTGCACATTATTACTACTTAATTACCACTGCAAAAGTCAAATAATATCTGTGTGATTATTCTTTGTCAACAGGGGTTATACATGAGTAATATTAGATTGGAATTTATAGAATTAGGTAATTACCAGCCAGAAACTGGGGTCATAATGTGGAAACACATGTATGCCTACGAGGCAAAATCTATTGTTAATAGTTCAGGATGCTACAGATAGGGTGAGATGGAGGCAGATGATCTGCTGTGGTGACCTCTAAAGGGAGCAGCAGAAAGAAGAAGAAGGCAAAGAACTGGCTATATCTGTATTATTACCTCCTTGTTTCCACCTTATTATTCCTTTGTTAGCAGATTATTAAAAGCTGTAAGAAGAAAGTGAAAGTTTCTTTTTAAAAAATGGAATGAAATGAAAGTGTATCCACATTTCTGACTCTGTGCACACAGTTTTATTCATGACACTAAAGCATTTCATGTAAAAATGTGTGGTACTAATAATGAGTCTTGACTTACTATTAATCTGTTTTTAACCATGTAATTTAATGCATCGTCATTAGAAAATATTCATATCCAGCACTGTGTGTATCTACTGATTCAACACTATCACCTCTTTGACAATAGTTTGATCTGTAAAAATCTAATCATACCTGGCTTTGACTTTAGTTTTTTATCATTTTATTAATGACTGAAGTTCAGACAGGTGAGGAGACAGAAGGACACACGTGAAAGTTGCCAGCTTCTCAGTTTAAAGTTTTTATTGAGAGAAGAGGGAGCGAGAGATGAGGATCAGCTACAGTTGAAAAACCATATGCAGGGACATTATCAAACACCCAGAGGGATAAGGTGGAGTTCATTACGAGGTCAGGGTCGCAGCACAGTCAGAGCTCCGGCTGGGACTCAACGTCATTTTTATGTCTGTGCAAGAAAGAGCAGAGTAGTAGCACATCCCTGTGGCCATGTAGACTTCTCCAAACACTAAATAAATGATCACAAATGGAGTTGTTTGAATATGAATATGTTTTCCTTACTTTCCGTCCCACTGGCAGTAGTGTCTCAGGATGGAAATACAGGAATCATACTCTGACAGTTAATAGAAAAACTTGGTGGTAATGATTTTGTGACCTAGACTGAAGGGTTCAGGGTTCCCTCTTAAATCAATATAATGCAGTGCAAGTTTTTGTATAATATGAGCATCTCATGCTGCTCTTGAAATGTTATTTTGACTGAGTTTATTTTTAATTCAAACACACCTGAGTGACAGCACATATATTCTCTTTGGTGATGCTTGTTGAGCCTTATCTCACATTTCATTTCCTGATTCTTTTTTTTTCTTCTCCAGCAGCATCTTGCTTCAAATAAACAGAGCCAAACATTCACACCTGCTGCTGCACTGTTGGCCACTGACAGTTTCCTGTAACAGAATATGATTGGCTCCTCTGCAGCCCAGCACTTACAAGTACAGGATTCAATTTGTAAGGTATCACTGGAGTTAAAAATGTAAAGTTTTAAATAGCGATATTACAAGGAGCGTGGACATTCCTCGTAAACAGATGGCTGTGTAATGGGAAGAGAGTAAACTGTGTCTCTGTTGAATAGATGTTTATTTTCAGTAAATATCTCTCTTGATATTTTTCTCCAGCAGTGCACTGATGAGCACCTTTGACCACTTTCCAGCCAGGTGAACACATATTGCCGATATTGTCTGTTTCTAGTGTTCCACAATACATTTTTGGTATTGCAAACAGGCAACAGTCCTGTCAGTGTCCAGTTTATGTAAAGTGCTGGCTGTTAAAAGAAATATGGTAGATATCAGATATGGTAGTGATACAGTTACACTGAAAGTTATATATAGATATGCCTAGGGTCATGAACCCTGGGTTTTTTGCCTGAGTTTGAGCTTTTGTAGTAGTATTTTGATCCCTGTGTTTATGGTGTTCTGACTTATTTTTTTAAGGTTTTCTATTCTCTTTGTGTAGCAGATATTTCTTGTTTGGTTTCTTTATGATTAGTTTCTCTTTTTTTGTCTTTTTTTTTGGGGGGGGTAGTTTTGTATCGCTACCTTTTGCAATCTAGCTTCTGTAGTTTATTTTTAATTCATTGAGTTTTAGTTGACCCTGCCTCCCCTCTGTCTCCTCGTATCTTGTTAAATATATTATAGTTAGGTGTTCCCCTGTTATGTTACTTCCTGTTACTTCACTGGGATTTGGAACTTGATTGTTTTTGTGAGGATGAAGAATCAAATCATACAAGGTCAAGCTCATCATCATCATCTCTACTCTCACTTTGCAGCAGCAAATGACTGGAACGCTTTTACACCTCTTACCACTTTCACTGAACAGATTATAGTTGACTGTTGCTCTTGCTGATCACACTAACACACATTTGTTCACATACACACTTTCTCCTATAATTTATGCACACTTATGCATATACATTCATATGCATGTACAATCACACACACATTCCTTTCCCCTCTCTCCCTTTAATGGTAACTGACCTATTTGTCTTCTTACTTCTGCTTCTTATTCTGTTCTCATGGTTTACATGCTTGCTCCATGTTATTCTGTGATTTGGACTTTGTCTTTGGTGTGTTTATGTATTTATGCGTATTTATGTGTTGTGTACCTATTCCTATTGGTACATCTTGGTTCGGTCATGCTTGTAAATGAGAAATGATTCTCAAACATTTTTTCTGGTAAAATAAAGATTGAAAAGAAGAAATAAAAGTAAATGCACGTGACTCCAGGACACCCTAGGTTGCATTTCAGGGATCATATCATCAGATCTGCAGCCGTATGTTCTGGAACTTCAGGTGAAGAGAGGAGCTGAGCTGTCAAATGATCACCACCTGGTGGTGAGTTGGATCAGGTGGGGGTTGAGGATGCTGGACCGACCTGGCACACCTTCGCGTACAGTGAGGGTGCTGGGAATGCCTGGCAGAGGCCCCACTCTGCGAGAGCTTCAACTCCCTCCTCTGGCAGATATTCAACAAAATTGAAAGGGAGGTTGGGGACACTGAGTCCAAATGGACCGTGTTCCGCACCTCCATTGTTGAGGCTGCTGTTCAGAGCTGTGGATGCAAGGTGCTTGATGCCTGTCTTGGTGGTAATTCCCAAACCAGATGGGGGATTCCAGAGGTGAAGAGAGCCATTAATGGATGGATTGAAAATAATGATTTTTTTTAGATCTACTCACTGCCTGTACTATTTTGTGAATGTATGACTCTATTATTGCAAACTGGGAATTTGTGGGGTTGTGTGAAGTGCCAGATTTTTGTACCCTTGCTGCACACAGCTGTACACACCGACTCATTGTTCTAATACATTTGGAAGTAAGTGAATATATTTGAGTGCTTGGCAGCAGTAGCTTATGATAATCTATATAACTTCGTACTGAATACTGTGAAAGATTGAGATAATACAGACTACAGCTGATGCAGTATAGCTGAGAGTGTCACCAGTGCAGAAGGAAAACATTCCACTGCAGTTAAGGTGTTTTTTTGCATAGAATAACTGTCTGTACCACAACAGTTCTTTTTATTATCCACTCAAAAACATTTTTTTTTGTTCAGAATAAAGAATTAAAATAGATTTCTGCTTCCTGTTTCAGGATGACCAGCAATTTTACCCAAGTAAGATTACGCAGCTACAAAAAAAGTAAGTTAACGTTTACCCCAATAAACAGTCTATGTTACATAAAAGTAGCAAAATTAATAGCCTGTGTAATGATGACAACAGCCTAGTTAGTTAAACAGATGGGGGGGTTGGAGCTAGAAAACTTTGGTGCTGACAGAAGATGAACTGAGGGGCTGCACCAAGGCACAGTATAAGATAAATCATGCAAAGCTACTCTAATGGAGTAGAGTAAGAATGAAAACGTGTGGCTGGAAATGAGAATAATAGTTCCCCTTTAACATAAAAGTAAGTCAGTGGCAGTGTATTATATAAATTCTATTCAGATCACTCATTAGTGTTCAGGAAATTTTTAAAAGGCCTACTCTTTCATGAGACGAATATGTAAAGTAATAAAATATATATCCATTTATAAGGCAAACGCTTCATCAAGGAGAACAAGGATGACAGCAGGTATAATAATCTCAGTCCTTCCAAAGAGAATTTTCTTTACACTGCCTTGTATGATTGCTTCTGAAAAGGGAAGGTGCTATCTTCCAGACAGGCAGCCAGGCTGTTCTGTAGCTGCCCACAGATGCAAAACAAAAAAATGGTCAGATCACCGTGCTCCAAGAAAGGTTCAGCAATCTTGACCTCCTCACAACTGGAACAATCCCAACCTTCTAATTTTCTCTTAATGAGCTTCCTAGCATCATCCCACAGCTATTTATTTATTGGGGAAGTTTAATTGGAAACAGCCCCCTACCCTGGAAATTTCTAGATGCTGAGTTGCATTTATAGATGCTGAACTTTATGTGCCAGGACCCCAAACAGCATACTGTAGGGACTCTTCTATTATTGAGGAGATTTTTCATGTCTAGTATCAACAGCGGTGGTGCTGGGCTCAGGATTGGGAGAGAAGTGGTGAGTTCATCTTGGGCGAGACTTGTGCCTGTGTGGAAGAGAGAATTGTGGGTACAAGAACAGCATTTTCATAATCGTGCTTCGAATAGCTCTAGGGCTCTGGGACAAAGGAGGAAAAGAACATTAACTGTAACAGCTGGAGACTAACTTTGTAAGAGGCAGCAGATTAACACTAGAACCTCCAGAATTCCAAACCCCCTTATCCTGGGATGGAGGTGTCATTTTGTCATTTTGACCCTGTCCTGTAACAGCAGCAGCAACAGCATAGAAGCCATGTTGTGAATTGCTCTATTGTTATTGACATTTAGTGTCGTGCAAAGAATTCTTTAAAAATTAATGCAACAAAAATGTAATTAAGAACTTTATACAAAGTAACTAAATCTAGTACCAGTTGGCACCAGTTAATTGTGATCTGAGGATCAACGTGTGAGTGAAAGGTGTGTAATGTGAGAGAGCATGTATTTCAACATGTAAACCTACCAAGTGAATGAATATACAGAGAGAATAACAATAAAAAATGGGTGGATGTCAATCCAAAAACAGCTGAAAAAGTCACGTACCTTAGTAAAAATCTTTCCCCATCCCACAAAATCACCCCCTGCTACAGTTATGCAAGCACACCAAATTTATGCCATGTTTTCCGAGCACTCTCTCCTCAATAACACAACACACAAATTCGTCAATTTCTATATGTAAATAGAACATGCTATCATCATATAATGATACCAACCGGTCGCGGCAGATGACTGCCCCTCCCTGAGCCTGGTTCTGCCGGAGGTTTCTTCCTGTTAAAAGGGAGTTTTTCCTTCCCGCCGTCGCCAAGTGCTTGCTCATAGGGGGTCGTTTTGACTGTTGGGTTTTCTCTGTGTTATTGTAGGGTATTTACCCACAATACAAAGCGCCTTGAGGCGACTGTATGTTGTGATTTGGAACTACATAAATAAAATTGAATTGAATTGAACTGAATTGAATATTCGGTCATAATGTGTGTGCCTCAAAGAATGCAAAAATGCTTCAGGACAAAAGATCTTTCCTACAAAAGTAGCTCAATGAGGTGTGCGCGCGTGCACGCATGAGGTCGTGCGTAAGTAAAAGTCTGCAGTCTTGCAGTTCTCCAGGAGAGGTTGCTGCAGCTGAAGCTTCGAGGAATTAACCCATTTTCGAAACAATTGGCTCAGGTGGTTCAGTGCTTCACAAAAGCTTCATGACACCACAGGACAGACCCAGGACTGCTGGAGAAATAATCTCTCAGGTGGCTAAGGGATGTCTTGACATCTCCCCCCACTCCCACCAGCATCGGGAAATGAATGCATACAGTATATGGACAGAAACCTAATATGCAGCACAGTGAAAGCACAAAACCTCTATTAAAACAACATGTAGCTTCATTTACTTCTGCCTTTACAGTATCACACTTACACAGATTTTTCAGGGGACATTAGGTTATTTCAAGATTTATTTTATCTTGGAGAACATTCCACAGTTCTTCACTGGATCTGTTATTTCTCAGGCTCTTGTGTTGCTTCATGTAATCCCCAAAAGACAACATGATCTTGAAGTTGGGGCTCTGTGGGGGCCATAGCATCTGTTGCAGGTCCTCTTCAGGACTTGTTCTTGTTGCTAAAAATAGTTACGTATGGCTCTCATTTTGACTGGCAAACTAGTTGTTGTCATGCAGCAGAATTAATTTTTAGGGTTGATTAGATGCTTCCCAAATGGACTGAACCAAACCGTGTAAAGTGTGTAAAGCTTTTGAACAGCCCTGCATGCAAAAAGAGAGATGTTGGTACTGGATACATTCATGAAGGAGAAAAAAGGCAAGAAAGATTTTAGTAAAGCTACTTTACATGTTGCAAAGAACACTGACAATGAAAAACATCCATAGTGATATCTGTGGATCGTTAAGAACAAGTACAATAGAATTTTTAGGAAACCAAATTAAACCTTGATCCGAGGGTTCGGATGAAGGAGATGAAAGAAGGCAGTAGAATAGCTCAAAAGGAAGATGGAGCTTCAGAGTTTGTAGCTTGTGCAATTTGTGGTTTGGCCATGTTAGACCCAGTGCTTTGTGTTTGTTTTAAAATCTTTGATGCTTTTGTATGTCTTTGTTGTCTTCATGAACAACGTGTTCGATACAAACCTTTCATGTTCTTTCTGTCTTGAGAGACTTCTCTCAAATCATCTCTCAGGCAAAACTTGTTTGAAGAACATACACCTACAGACGATTAGACCCAATCCATAATGCAGCTGATCCAAAGACATTCAAATAGGAAGAGAGCATTGGACATTAATATTGATATTTTGAGCACTTAGTTTAATTGTGGTGTTGACTTATATTTTTTTTTTTTAAAAAGTGTCAGCAAGGCATCTGTTGTAAGGATTGAATGAAATACCGGAAACATGAGAGCGTGTTTGAAGAGGAGAGAGACTTGAGGGCAAAGTGGAGGCTGAGTGAGGGAAGAACGGGCCGAGCTTTAACACGAGCTGTCAGGTTTGATGATGTGATGAGCTGCAAAGCAGAGGGAGAGGTGAGCCGGAAGTTCGATTCCTTGTCAGAAGTTGGGGACTCTGCTAGGGAAAGATAAGTACAAACACACACGCACCCTCAGTTGCTATAAAATAGGGGGAAAAACCCTCTGTTTTGTTGACAACACACACACAAGTATAATTCTCCCACGGGGATCAATAAAGTGTCATCTTCTCATACACACACTTAAAAGTTGCTTTATCTTGAGCAGGAAGGAAATCTGAGCCAGAATGTATTTACCTTTTACAGAATGAGTGATCTTATAAAACCTAATATTAACTCTGTGATGTATTAGAGGGCAGCTGGTCGTTGCAGTCAGCAAGCTTGAGTGAGGAGTCATGAGATCCTGTCATGAGCATGTACTTATCGACGTTGCTCCAACTTACATCTTGGAGGACCTAAAGGCTCTGCTGCTGACATCTTGGTGCCTGATACCAAAGGGCACTTTCAGAGGTCTGTGGACTCCATGCCTTAGAGGCCAAGAGCTGGTTTAGCAGCACGAGAATGAACACATTAAGGGATATTAAGAGAAAAAGAAAACTTCATTAATTTGCACATATTCATTGGTCTTTGTGGTAATACATTCTTCTGTGCATCCATTTCAGTAAGCTCACTCCTCCACTGCTACATTATAGATTGAAATAAAATAAGGGAACAGATTACAGTAACATGTTACTGTTAAAAGGGTGCATGTTCATATAAAGCACAGCCAAAGTTTCAAATAACGAGGTCAGTGAGACCTCATTATTTAAAGCTGATGGCGTGCAGCAGCTTCTCTGGTTCCTGGTATTAGCAGCTAAATGGATCTAAGACTGAGACAAAGGCACTGAGACATGAGGAACTGTGCCCTTGTTTTTATGGAAACTTGGCAAAATACCACCCTGCCTGACTCTGTGTTTCAACTCAACGGACTCCCTCTATTCCAAACAGACCAGAATCATCAGTCTGGGAAAATGGGAGGTGATGGAGTCTGCATTTACGTCAATAAATGCTGGTGCAAAAGCTTTACTTTGGTCAACAGTAATTGCTCTGAAGCAGTTGTAAACTGCCAACAACACTATCTGCTTTGGAAGTTTGTGGCTCTGTTTATGATCACTGTTCACATCCCCCTGACTGCAAATGCTAATGACTCTCTCAGAGAACTTCATGATAGCTTCCAAAACATACACCCAGATTTCAACCACATAAAAATGATGGACACTTTATCAAAGTTTCACTAATATGTCAATATTGCCACCCAAGGTGAGAACACACTGGACCATGTGCACACAAACAGGAAAGGAGCATATTTCCACCATGATGATCCCTGACTACAGCCGTTCTTAAGTCCAGGAAGCCACTGCAAAGAAAACACACACACACACACAACACACACACACACACACACACACACACACACACACACACACACACACACACACTATGTTTCAGGACTGCTGAATGAACTGACTGGCTGATGTTCATACCCAGCCACAGTAAATGGAGATGTGCATCTGGAGGAGTACACATCAGCAGTCACAAGCTACATTTTACTGTCCACCCCACCCAGAGGGGCAGTAAGAAGGCTAAAATAACTATGGTTTTAAAATCAAGGGTCACTTCACCACCAATGACCCCCAGGGCATGTGGATGGGCATCAAGACCATCAACAAGAGAGCGGCAGAGTGACCTGGGGACCTGTCTTTTACCAGATGCCATGAACAGCTTCTATGCCTGGTTTGAGGACTAACAAAGCTTCTACACATGTGTTGTGAAAAGAATCGCCTGTATCACCATGTGCCATAGTAGCTGCTTGGCTGCAGATAAAAAGGCATTTCCCCATCATCTGTGACATCAGCCCTCACAGGTGCACAAAGGAAACATCTTGAGAGATGCCACATACTGAGCACATGGCCTGTTTGTCCCATCAGGCTGAAGGCCGCACAGAATCCAGGCAAGAACCACTGCACTCTGTCACACACTTTTTTCCAGATGCTTTGAGTCTGCTAAACTGTAAACCACAAACCTTACTGCCGTATACACACCGGACATTAAACATGCAGCTTACTTACTGTGCTATGCACCTTGCTGTAATGCTGTCCTAGAGCCATTTTATTACTTTATTACCTGACCTTATTTTTTAAATTTTATTATCTATTTATTGTTATTGTTGTTGTTTCATTAGTATTATAGTACTGTGTCTCATCTCAGCGTGTCTTATATATGGAAATGACAATGAAGAACCTTTAATACTGTTATCTCAGGCACACAGCTCTGCTTGTGAACACAAACCCACTAACCTGCTGGTCAAATCTCTTTGTTCTGAGGGACAGCCAGTTAGAAGGGAGGTGGCATAGAGTGGATAAACTGCATGGCTGCAACTGGTATGATGTAAGTATGGACTATTTTTAGCTGCACAAACACTACAAGATACTCTAGTCCAAGAGTCCAAGATTAAAAATCGCCCACAAACATAACCCCCAAAACAGAAGAAGATGAGACCTACAAATGTATGGTCACAATTATAGTTTGTTTCAAGAATTTCTTGTTGAAAAAGGCCTTGTTTACTGTAGTATTGCACTGGGTTTCACATACATTTTATTTTGCCAATAACGTCAGTCCTGGACCCCCCTCTTTTATCCTAAAGGTTACTGAAGGTTTTTACAGTTGATTAATCTGATTTCTACATGATCAAGCGCTCACTCACTATGTTTCTGTGCTGTAAACAGAGTGTGGTGTGTTTAAATTTTCAGAGATGGTGGAATACATCTCTGCTTGCTGTTTTCAGATGAGGTAATAATAAGCAGGCTAATTGTGTGTCAACGCTACTGCACAGATATACTTTTGAATCTGGACAGCAGAAGACTTTATTTATTTGCAGTGTATATAAAAGGGATTCTGTGATGTGGGATACTTATTTAGCCTTATACAACAGTCTCCTCACATACAAGATCTTGAATAATCAGGCCCAATATAAAAGACCTCATAGTACTGTATCACCCCAAGAAAGCACTTTGCTCTCAGTCTGCTGGCTTACTTGTGGTTCCTAGAGGCCTCTCTTCTGTGGAACCAGCTCTCGGTTTGGATTCGAGACAGAAAGCCTCTCTATTCTTAAGATCAGGCTTAAAACTTTCCTTTTGATAAACCTTATAGTTGGGACTGTATCAGGTGAACCTGAACCTTCCCTTAGTTATGTAGCAATAGGCCTAGACTGCTGGGGGCTTCCTATGATGCACTGAGTATTTCTTCTTCACTCTCCTCTTTTCACTCTCTATGCATTTATAGTCTGCATTTAATTATTAGTTATTATTAATCTCTGACTCTCTTCCACAGCATGTCTTTTGTCCCGTCTCCCTCTGCTCACCCCAAGTGGTCATGGCAGATGACTGCCTCTTCCTGAGCCTGGTTCTGCTGCAGGTTTCTTCCTGTTGAAAGGGAGTTTTTCCTTCCCACTGTCACCAAGTGCTTGGTCATAAGGGGTCGTTTGCTGACTTTTAGTTGGACTTACGGAGATGTAATTATGTGGCTTTGCCGCTAGTACTGTGTGTAGAAGGCTGCGGAAGGGTTGCGTACCTCAGATGAAGACGAGCCTGCACTCCAAACACACCTAGTATCTCGTCTCTACTTTCTCTGTATAAAACATGGCCAGCTGAAGGCCTGTAACAGTAGCTGAAAGTGTTGGAGAATTTTACACCTTGGTTTTGAATCACCAGCCACATAATTTGCCTTTCAGCCATCATGAGAATGAGCTGTGTTTTCAGCGTTGTTGTGTTGGTGGGGAGAGGTTGCAACTGCTGACTTTATATGATCTGCAGATTATTCCTGCTGTTGGTCCAAAATGTCTTGCCCACAGTGTACAACCCTGAGCTCACTGAGCTGAGAAGGAATCAGGGCATAGCTGGAACAGAAGAGTCAACTATTTTCTATTAAAATGGAAGAAGAGAAAGTTTATCATGTAAGCTTGCTTCATTACCACCTGAATGTTTCACAGATACTACAGTATATACAGACTATTTTGCTTAAAGTATATTTTTCAAGGAGGGTGACCTGGTTTCTGTCATGTCTTTGAAAATATTACATGAAAGGTCCATTATCAATAGTTTTTTTTCTTCTTTTCATTCCTTTGCTGCCGATTTTTATGTGATATGGCAATTTACTGTAATTCCCTTTTTCAGCTGGTGTAACTGCAGTTGTACAGGAGCAGGGGAGCACAGAAAGCTGATAGGGATTCAACTAGAATATAAACAGTCGATGATTAACTGCTGCATGTATAATCAAATATGATCAGTTGTGCTGGATTTCTGTGTGGCAGTCTTCTTTGTCTGTGTCATATTTAAGTTTTACTGTTTTCTATTTTGCACCATAGAAATATCTATTATTTACTAAATGAAGAGTCAAACTGTTATAAGACTTCATGCTGATTTTAAGTAGCATTTCCTGGAAATATTGTGAACAGCGTTGCTGTGTAGCTGCGCACAGACTCTGCTCGTTAGAATCCATTTCCACATTAATGAATTAGTCAGTCCTGTTCTCTGTGTAATGGGGCTAACCAGCTCATTTGGCAAATAAAGACATTCGCTTCCTGTTTTGAGGTTTATATATTATCTAGACACCCCTTTCTCCCCGTTTTTCTCTTTTTCTGTGGTTAATTTATTTATTTCTTCTATGTGTTTCTTCCCTCTGTTGCCATCGCAACATGTTCACCAAGAGGCATCATCAGCTCAGTCAGAGGACTCTTTAATCTGTGTTTAAATTGAGGCTACGTGTTAACAAAATTAACAGCATTATCCAGAGAGCAGCTAATAGCTGAGATATTCTGTCCACTTGGATATGTTTCTTGTGGTACTTGATGGGCAGAGCACTTTAGTGAATTGGGTAAATGAAGCTAATAAACAGAAGTGTGAAAATGTAAAACTAATCTTCAGACACAAGCTGTGAATTCTCACTCTACATCCTGTTTTCATATGCAAATGAATTCCAGTCATAGTCTCACTGTACGATCACTTTCCCACAGGGGGGACTGGCAGCAAAAAGCAGTCTGGGAATTTGGTTCAAGCAGTGTCAGTTCAATACACAACATTTAAACTGACATGACATGTCTGTCAATTGATGAACTGTTAGTAATAAAATAAAATTTACCCTACCGCTCCACGGTGCTCCCCGCTGATCGTCACTGCCCCCCTGGGGTGTGGGTGCCCATGGGTCCTGGGGTGTGTGGCTGGATATCTTGGTGTGGTTATTGGCCTGCTCCCTTGGTGGCTGTGACCTGGGAGTGGCTTGGGCCTCTTTGGCGTGGGGGGGGGGGCTCTGCCGGGTGATTGGGCTTTTCTCGGGCGCTTGGGGCCTTGGGGATCGCATGCTCAGCTTGTGCTGGGGGTGCCGGCCTGCGGGGGTTGGGCTGCTCATCACCTCTGGCTCTCTGGACTCTTGCCCTTTGGCTGTGGGGACTCCGTCTGTGGTCTCCCTCCTTCCTTCTCTGGGGTGTGCACGTGGTTGCCATCAGGATGTGTGGCCTCAGGTCTTCTGAGCTCCTATTGGGCTGTGGATGGCCTGTGTCCCCTGGGTCCTTCCCTATTCGCCTCTGGATCGCGGGGGGCATGGTTGCGGTTTCTTGCCCTCATTATTGAGTACATTGCATGACAGAGGTGCATACACGCACATTATTGCAAACAACAAAATTGTGTGTATGTGCATGTGTGTTTATATGGATATATGAGTGAGTGTGTGTGTGTGTGTAACTTTCACCATTTTCTTCTAGACTGCTCACAAAAGATGCATGTCACCATGGTGACCCATTTGATAGTAAAGGCTCATTGTGAAAACAGAAGGTGACGATAAGGAGACATTTTTCACCTCGAAAACCTTACTTTATACACAGTCTATGGTTTTTACAATCCATTTTTCTGTGTAAAAAGGCACAATATAAAGCTGAATTAATATAATGATCACCTTTCTGACATGAGCTTCAAATATTGTTGTATTCATCAAATTCAAGATAAAAAAGCCAACCTTGAGACAGGCAGACACATGTCCAACTCATCATTTAATTTACTGCAATACAGCAATAAATAAATGTCAGCAATGTCTTTAATATCCATAAAGCAAAGACTTGACACAAAATTTGAAATATAATTAAAACCTTCCTGACACAGTGTGCAACAGCTGTTATTGATATATAGTGCTAGCAGCATCTTTTGGAGGCCATAAGAAATGTTCAGAACAGTGTATAATAATGTATAATAATATGGAAGATACAGGAGGTTGGCCTTCTTAAAATAAATAAACAGTGAAGGTACTGCTGAAAAGCACATCAACTCATTGTTAGGATGCAAGTGTTAAAGATTCATAATAACTTAAGAGAAATGCTTCCTTATATTAGCAGAACTTGGTTGAGAAGTGTCATGTCTGCATGACTTATCAAGTAGAGTCAGGATTGTTATAGTTAAAAGAAGATTCTTAGTCCCATCTGAAATAATTTATATTTGGCAGCATTGCTCTGCACTCTCTCCTCCATGTGCATGGAAAGCACAGAGCAGAACAGGAATCAGTGGCAACAGATATGATATTTCTGTATGCTACAGCATGAAAGGCGGAGCTGGGGTTGCAAAGCAGCATGCATATATACAGCAAGCGTAATCAGTCTAAAACATCTTAACTGCATCCTGAGATTTGCTGGTTGGATAGAAGCGTGTCAGCTGAGCCCTGAATGATGTGAGCTGGCACTGAGATCAGCCGATCTGTCAGGATTGCACCTGAGCCTGAGCTAACGCTATGCTCGATTAATCTTGAATTGACAGAGTGTTGAGGGTGGCTGCGGCTACCTGAATTCATTTTCTCACTTCAAAAAAGCCTAGATGCAGATCAGACTGTAATTCTAGAGCCTTATTTCCAGGGTAAGGCTCTGTAATGTCTGATCATAGCCTAACTGTGAAAAAGCGATTTTCCTCTGGTTTTATACCTAGTGCTGCTGTTTCATAAGAATGATGATTTAAAAGGTGTCTGGAGTGCATTTTTGATGTGTCCTAAACCCGACCTGATACTTCTCACCCCTCTTTGGACAGTAGCTACTGATACAGGTGTCATGTCACATGGCAGTGTTTAAAAAAGGAATTTGTGTTTCTCTGCTTGTATGTTGGATCTGTCTTCTGGTGATGAAGTGCACTCTGGCTAATCACTGACACCACTGTCACTGGTACAATTGTGTTACCAGTGCTCTTTAAAATTCCTGTGTGACCCAGATCTCATCTGCTCATTGCTGGCGTCACATTAGGTTGACAATCAGATGCACTGTTGCTGTATTAATTTTGGCTATGAGAGTAGAAATGAGAGAGAGAAGGTTTTTTTTTTTAATCCCATTGGCAAAGACTAATTCTGATTTGACACGTCTGATGCTTTTGATTTTTTAACATGCAACACTGAGATTTGCTACAACTGGTTTAAGGTTGAAACCTCAGTTTCTAACAGCCCGTTATGGTCCTGGGTACTTTGCTGAGTTTTGGTCTCTATTTTAAGTTCAATGCTGTTTGTGTGTGTGTGTGTGTGTGTGTGTGTGTATGTGTTTTGTCAGTTAGTTCCCTTGTCGTTCTTCTTTCCAGTTCCTGTTTTATTGTAAGTCTCCTGTGCTTCAACTTCCCGTCTTCGTCTTCCCTCCTTTTTTTCTCCATCGGGCTTTGATTTCCCTCCTTTGTAACTGTCTGTCCAACCCTCACTGCCCTGTGTATGTGTTGCCTCTCCATCTGTCAGTTATCAGATCACCTATTTACCCTCTCTTCATCTACCTACTGCTCCTCGTGGGTTTGATTAACTTTGATCCAATAAAAGCTCACTTTTTGTTGACCATTCTGCCTTCCACTCTGTACTACATTTTGGATCCTCTCTCCAGCTCATAGACTCATTATGTCATTTTGGTTAAATTACGGTATGAAAGTTATAATCATGGTTAAATAGTTCTTTAATTGCACTCCCTTTAATATAAATAAATGCTAATTAAATTGTCATTTCCCATTGGTTTAAACACATCCGAAGTCCCTCGACTGATTTGTTGTTGCACTCACGAAAGAGAAATAATAGAAATATCAGGGATGCATACAAATAATAAAAGAATAAATTCAAATATAAATCAACTGAACAAAATCATTTCCCATAATAACTAAGATCTGAGATTCAAGAATCTCAACAGAGGGGCCCACACATCATCAGGAAACTTTGACAAAGTAATTAAATCAACATTAGCAGTAGAAATGCTTTTAGCCTGTGAAGACTGAAGGCACATTTTAAACCCAAACTGGTAAAATGAATTCAATAGCCTGAGGACACCAATAAAGGGCAGCAATGATGTGAGTGAGACATGACCTTTCCTCTGATTTGGTTTTAAACAAACTGTCCTACTGAGCACAAAATAAATTGAAGATAAAAACTAATTTGCTGATCTGTAACCTTTAAAACATCTAAAAGTTGCTCTTTCGTGGAGTCTTGAAGACAGAACACCGGTAATGTACCCAGGACTGAACATTAAGGAACTCCAGAAAAGCGAGTGGCACAAGATGGTGCACGTTCCAAAACGTGAAAATACTGTTGGCAAACTTTAGGGCTGAGAAATGGAGCCAGGTCCTCGAATGGCCACTTGAGGTTGGCTTCAAAAACAATGACTCTTTAAAATGTTAAAAGGCTCAGCTTGAGTTACTAATTTAACTTTTTGATGACTACTGTACAGAGGTGATTTTTGTTATATAATTCATTTTTGTTTATAATTCACGTGATTTTTGTTAAGGCTTCAAGCAACAGGAGGCTCTTTGGAGTGACAGGTGTGCCAACAAACTGCAGAATAAGTTAGGCCTCATTTCAGTTACTAAACTGTGGTGTTGTTGGTTCCTTCTGATGAACCGTTGATGCAGTTATATGTCAAATAACATGGTGTCCTCTGAGGAACAGACTAAAGTTTGTGCTCCAGTGATGGTGAGTGAATTATGTAATTATGTTATCTGTTAGTATTTGTGCCTCTATACAGATTTTGGATGCAGCTTGTTGACCAAGCTTGCAAGTATTCGTTGACAACTCCTTCCTCATGTTATTATCGCCACTGGCTCCAAAAAAATCTAACATGGCAGCAGCCCAAACTCTAATGCTAAGGAGTCCAGAAACCAGTGGGTGATGTCGCTGTGGCTACATTCATGTTTTGTACAGTCTGTGGTCCAGAGACACATCAAGTTTCATATCACCTTCAGATGCTGTGAGACTCAATTTTTGTATCCCTGGAAAACAACAAAACAGCTTAGAGATTTTCCAAAAGTGCCACAATGATGATCCACAATGAAATGATTCGCATTGTTTGATTGTACCATCTGCCACTTTATACAACTCTTTCCCCTCTGTGGAGCTGAACCAGTGTCCTCCAGGATACATTCTACCCAAATCTGCTGGCAGGAAATTCCCCGTCTTATTCAGGCAAAGTAGTGATTTCATTTGGTTTAGCACCCCGCTCTATTTAAAATTCCTGTGTGACCTAATTTTCATCAATTCACTGCGGCTTGGGGACAGAAAGAGACATCATATCTGAGTCACATTTAGTTCGCACATCAGATGTTCCTGCATAAATTAAGTCAGAGTTTTGGCTGTCGGGGGAGGATGACTGTTTTACAGAACCAGTCCAACATTTGGACAAACCTACTCATCTAAAGGGGTTTTCTTCACCCTGACTATTTTCTACATTATATCGGCTCACAGATGACATAAAGCTTATTTTCTCAAAGGAATGTGAACACTTTGAACAACCTGAAAGATCTTGAATGTTTGTGTACTCAGTGGGTGTGCTTTGTATAAAGCAACAGTTGTGTTGCCCCATAATAGTTTATCAAGCAAACAGCCTTATTCAGTGGCTATATAAATCCATATTACAAGAAATGCTATTGTGTCCTTTGTTCCAGTGGAGCATGCTCATATTAAGCATGCGCAACATTTCAAATAATGTCATAAGTTGTGTTAGTTTTGGATTTTGGTGTCACTGAAAAGGGATATCACTAATATGGTCATCTCAGATACACAGCTTTTAACTGAGGGAATAGAAGCCCAACCCGGCAGCTTTTCAAATTCTGTTTTTCTATGAGCGACAGCCAATCAAAGGAAAGGGAGCATAGCCTGATAGAGAGAGGACAATGACTAGAACAAGATATTAATCCTCTCTTTTTTCAGAGAAGATAAATCTCTCTTGGATAGAGGATTTCTCTCTATATCTCAAATTGTTTTGTTGTATCCCAACTGCATTGTTATTTTATGATCTCAGATATAACCTGTCAACATTTTTATATTTAGGGCAAAATTTAATTAGATTTGGTCTTGCGGCTAATCATTTTAAACAGCGCATGAACATAAAAGAACTAGTTGCTGAAAGAGTACTTGTGTCCAACTTTCTATATTCCAGCTGTGTGCCATACCTCTTTTTATGCTTTCAAGGTAAAAAAAATTGCTCAGTGGGACCTTCTGCAGCATTCTCTGTTCTCTAACCTTCATGGTGTACTGAGAAATGCATAATATGCATTCAACATTTTGCACATTTTGCAACTAATCCAGAAGAGTGTTGTATATAAAATGAGACGCATGTCAGGTGGTAGGGCATACCACCACATAGGAGGGTAAAAAACAGGAATAGATAGATCGATAGATAGTTTTAGTTTTATGGCAAGTATCAAGAGTCACGCTGAAAAGTCAATGTCTGTGTCTCCTAAAACTAAACAATAAAACTAATTATCAAAGTACTGTAAACCAGTAAGTAACCAAAAAAATGAAGTACTAACACTGAAACATCAGGGCAACACTAAACATGAGAGTAGGGAACACATACAGCTGTAGGAGAAAATAACACAAGAAAATAACACAATAGAAACCAATGACAAAAGGCTGGATCTAATTATAAAAACTGGTTTCCTCTGTAGTTGATGTTAGTAACAGTAGGAGCCACATTGGTACCTGCACAAGCTACAAGTTACCAGTTTCTGCAACTGTGGCTTAATTTGTTAGAACTTATTTAACAGTGATTTACTGTTGCATAAAAATAATAAACAGGCTTCAGGAGAGTTCACAGTGGAACTCACTTTATCTAATAAATATGTACATTTCCATAAAGCTGCATTTTTTCCATCCATTTGCCATTGTTAATGCATGCTGTCATTGCAGCTAACTGAATGTTTATTATCTATAATTTGTATTTTTTGTTTTGACAAGTACTTGTCTGTTATTGCATTAATGAAACACATTTGAAATTGAAATTGATAAAGTGAAGGAGACACAAATAGAAAGAAGTAGACACAAATGTTGTGTGTGTGTGTGTGTGTGTGTGGTTGAGCCTACAGGACAGGCAGTCCTATTAGTGCTGATCTGGTGTCACCCAGTGGGCTGCACAGACTGTGATTATTCAGATTAGGGTGTTTGTTAAGGCAGTTCACTGATCAGATGTGTCAGTCGCTGAGACTGCAACACTGGTAATACACTTGAGTTGGCAGTTTTACATCCAGTAACTGTGGGAACCAAATCTGGCTGAACAGGCTTGCATTCTTTCAGGCAGCACTTATGTGCTTGCCAAACAAGGCAGGACCAAAAGGGTCCCAGTTCAATAACCTGACAGTGAATTAAAAAAAAAAAAAAAATATATATATATATATATATATATATATATATATATATATATATATATATATATATATATATATATATATATATATTTAGACCAAGGTGCCCTCAAGGAAGGTTCTTAACCCCAAAGGTTCAGTGGCCAGTGGCAAGCAGGTCAGACTGTGGTTTTTACTATGTTACTGTTCAGTACAATTCAATTTTAGTCATATACTGTATATTGCACCAATTTACAACATCACTTCAACCAGTCATCTGATTCACCTCTACCTTTAAACAGTTGGAGTTTGGAGTCAAATGTTAAAAGCATTTAGAAAAGTTATTTAGACTCTTTCTCTCTTATTAATCTTTCTGAGATAACTTCAATAGTTACTTCCTCCAACCATCAACATGTCTATTAGACTCCGTTTCTACAAGACTGCTCAAAGAAGTCCTACCATTAATTAATGCTTCAATTTTAAATATCTATCTAACACTAGAACTCCCAGAATTTTAGAACTACTACAGTCATTCTGACCACCATACATTATTTGCTTAAATTTATAATAAATCAATGTCATATATATAAATATAATTTACAATCAATAAAAACATCAAAGCATACATGGATATGTATTGTTACCAATCATCTAAAGGTCTAAAGATAAGATAAACCATCACTGCACAATTCAGTTGGCCTGTGTGCAAAACCAAATGCTGTGGTCAGATCACACACACAGCACTTAAAAATACGCTCGAACAGACCATTTGTTGCACACAACATCAAATAATTCAAGACACAGCATCCAGGGCATGTAGTCAACAGAAAATGTTTATTTCAAGTATGTACAGTGAAACACTGCCATAGTCAGAGTGACATGACAATGCTGAATGTAGACAAACAAACATTATGTAAATACATAAATAAATAACATACAACAGAAAGCACAGCACTGTAGGACACATTCATTTTGTACCATCGTGCCTCTGTGTGGGGTCAAGCCAGAGGACCTCATCTTCATCACATGCAATGTGATCCCTTGCCAGGGAATGGAGGAACCCATCCCTGGGGGAACCCACCCCTGGGGAACCCCCCTTGTGTGCCAAATCCAGACTTGACAGGACTCCACTGCTGACGGTCAAACTTCTTCCACCTCCATACAGAGAAAACCCCCCTCTATTGGATTGAGGAAGGGGCTGTAAGGTGGATGGAACACGTTCATGTAGCGCTGGTTAATTGCGAACCACTCATGTATCTGGACGGCAGGGTGAAAGTTTACGTTTTCCCAGTCTATGACGAATTCTGTTTGTTTGTTTTTTTTTAGGACAGCCAATAGCTACTTACTGAGAAGTTGGCAACAGTGGTGCTGCCATCTGCCCAAGGCTGTTGAACAGTCTCGTTCACTTGTGCACCACTTTATTGCGTGGTGTTCAGGGAACAACATGGGCTCCGGCCTGGTGGATCAATTCAAAAGCCTCATTGAATTTTCTAAAAATAGGCCATCATCGATGCATAAAATGACCCTCTACTTTTATGATGATTTTGTCAACATGTTCACATTTTTGCATGCCGATATTAATTCTAGGTGGGAGCAAGCCATGAATGCGACGCAGCTGGCGTGGAAAAAAGCGAAAGCTGCCGGAGACAAATTCAGAAAGGAAGTGAAAGCCTTGTTCATAAAAGCAAAATCAAAAATGGAAAGTATACGCAGAAAACCACAGAAAACGATTGTGTATTTTATTCAGAAGATATGTACATTAATTCTACATGTTCCTGGTGTGTTTTCATCTATGCTATTTTTGCGGAATCTGGTGATTGGTGGCAGGTGTTGCCAAAAACTGATTGCAGCTTCTATCTTGTGATAAGAATGTTCTTTATGACTAAAAATGAATTTATATCATTCATGAGAGATACATTTAGGTCTACTACACACATTCAAATTCCAGATTACTGCCCCTCTAATTTCTAAATTATTGGTGTAAAATAGGGCTGCAACAATTCTCAAGTAACTAGAATAATTTGATTACAAAAGAAATCCTCGACACAAGTTTGTTGCTTCGATACTTCGTTTAAACTCTGCAGCTCGGGTGTCTGTGCAAGTCGAACATTTCATCCACATTAGCAGCAGTTCTCCGTCGCTGTGACGGATTTCTATCATTTGGAAAAACGACTTTTAACAGCGAGTGCATCATCGCTGCCATGTTTATCCACGCCTTCACTGCGTCTGTGTGTGTTGCGTTCACTGTGCTAAGAATTTCAGCTGTAGCTATCAGAACAGATCGCTATCACCACAGTTTGATAGCGGGCATCACTACTGCTATTAGCACTAGCGGCTGGTTGGTACCCAACAGGACCACCCCCTGCCCCCGTTCATTACCGAGGGGCTCCGTCAAAATAGCTTTAATCCCTGATTAGCAACTAAAAATAGACCTGTGATAGAAATGCATTTAGGAGCGCGCATGTCAATGCAAAGTATTACAACATTAAGCTCATGCAGCCCACATTTTTTTCAACAAAAAACTGATTCCTCTCTTGTTTGATACAAAGTCAGTTATTGAAGAAGCGATTGTTGCACTTCAGGGTTGTGTCCGTGCTCAAAAAGCACACAAATTCAATACTGTGTCTGGTAATGATGAGCTTAAACTCATTGCAGGAAATTCACTTTGTCTTTCATGGGAAACCGTAGAGGGAATGTTATCAGAAATGGAGGCAAATGGGAATGAAAGTTAATTTTCCCCTCTAAACTCCAAGCAACTGCGTGCTTTCCACCCATTGAAGGACAATTGTCATTATTCTATGCTTGGTATACCTGATAATGTACTTCTACAAATGTTTGACCTGAAGGACGACAATTTAAATGATGCTGTTGACCAGCTTGTGTAAATCTTCCCTTTGTTTTGTATTAAGAAGTTGAAACACATGGTTCTAGTAGATTTCATGGAACTTGTGTTTAATCCAAACCTTGTACATGAGGTGCTCACATTGGATATGCAAGTTAAGAGTGATTCTACAATGGACAGCTTGCCCCCTACCAGGGATTCCTCTGAAGGGATCTTTTTTTATATAAAAAAAACCAGGGCCTGTGCCATTGCAGAGGAAATTTCCTCAGTTGCTCGACGTTATGATGAACTTTGTGAAATTACATGGGTTTGGGGCTCATGTGTGGCGACGCACTGGGACTGCTACATCATGTGGTGTTGGTTTAAAGGACATTCAACAGCACCTGCTTAAAGTAGTCAAGGGCTTAAACGAAATTTCCTTGACTAAAGTGTACTACTTGATGAAGCCTGTGTATGAAAGTCAGAGATGCTGCATGGCATAAGGATTCTCTTGATGTAAGGGTGGGGACCAAAACTTGTGATGCTAGTACAGGGAACCCCAATGTTCATGAGTACTTTGAAACTGTTGTGAACATCCATCAGTTGTATGCATTGTATCCTGAGGAATGTGTAGTTTTCTCATGCAATAGCAAGGCAAAAATTCACATTGGTGGTCATTGGTGTCAAGGTACCATCAACCCTGTACTTTCTTTCCCTCTGATGACCAAACACATTATGCTGATCATGATTTCCCTGTCCCAGGGTATTTAATTGAGCCAGATGGTTATTTGCAGCTGCAGTCTAAAAACACACCAGTTTCATTTGTAAAGGACAAATATGGCCGTGCTGTTGCAGAAACTCTACTACTGGTGCTACTGGCCCTTTATGGGTTTACAACCGGTGTGTGAAGGACACGTCAACAAATATTGCTGATCATATGACTGATCTCAAGGACATTTCAGGTGCCGATCCCACTTTAAAGAAGCCAGTTCTAGTTTTAGTAACAGACGGAGGTCCCGATTGGAGTCCTAAAACAAACATTAATCAGTACTTTCTTTGGAAAGTCTTTGGAAATTTTGGAAAGAGAAAAACTTTGATATGCTCATAAATGCATGCATGCCAGCTTGCCTTTCTCAATATAATCCAATAGAACACTTGTGGGCTCCTTGTTCGTAGTTCCTTGCTGGTGTTTCTCTGCCAAATGTTCTTCCTGGAGAAGATACTCCTCCAGCTCTTCAGAAAATCCCAGAAAAAGAAAAGGCTGACAAGAAAAAATTGGTGTTCAGTAATGCACTAGACCTACTCAGTTCATATTGGGATGGATGTGTCCATGATAACTTTTCCATGACCTTAAAGGTGAAGCCATTGGACAAAAATGGACACTATGTTACAGTGTCGGCCAAGGACATGCTCAAATCCAGTTTGAAAGTTATACATGGTGATGAGAAGTTGTCATCTGTTTGGAAGAAATGGAAATATTTTTCAAAACATATGGAAAGACATCATGCATTTGTGTGATTTTGAAAGGGCAGTTGTGGTAATTTGGAATGTGAATGTATGGCAAGTGAAGTGAGAGCTGAAAACATATGGAAACTACCAACAAGTGACAAGTGGCTCTTCCTCCTCCCATTACACCAGATCCGGACTGTCCAGGCCACTACATGACTCTCCACAAGTTATCAAAAGCACTGTCTTACAGCCAGCCAGATCAACATCTGAATATTGAAGTTACCAGTAGCAGAGTGTGCAGGTAGGTTGTTAACTGAAGGTTAAAAAAAAGCTATAAAACAGATGCAAATCCCCTGCAAGAAAGATCCGAGGCTGTGGAACACTGCAACAGCCAGAGCTCATACAATTGCAGGGATTCTCCAGTCCAGAATTGGTGTTCACCAGTATTCTCTTGCATAATTTTAGGTACATTTTTTACCAGCAAGGCTGATGGAGACAGGCATGTCAAGATCATCCATGGAGGTATTTTGGCTTTTAGCCAGCGTGCTTCTGCGGGTCCATCAGCTCCAAAGACTCATTGGTGTCCAGTCTGTAATGAAAAATTCCCAAGCAGATCTCAGCAACCCAAGCACCAGAAAAAGGAAAATCACAAATTGAAGAAGGGCAGGCCAGGTGGAAACAAAAAGTGACTTTCTGTTCAGAGACAGTGACCGTTTTTTGGATGAATGTGTTTGGACTTATTACCAAATTCAAGAACTGTTCTAAATTTTGAAAGTGTTTTGATTGCCAAAGATATCAGTTGTCTTATTTCCTGACAGTGTTCTCTGAGGATAATGATAAAAACTCAGCTTTGGTTTAATTTGATTAATGGATTTCTTGAAATATCTGTGGACTGTGTCCTTTGAGGACATGTCCTTCAAGGGTAATCTTCTGTTCTGCTGTCATTATATTTTATTCAGGATATATGGAGGGTGTGATGAAATATATAGTTGAAGTCAAATCAGAAGCTGAAAACACTTGCTGCATTTTCCACTGCACGTAACTCAAAATTTGCCTAAGTTGAAGAAAATTCCCTGGTCCAGGTATATTTGACTTATCCAGAGTTGACTGTATATGTATTCATCTTTGCTGTGGCTCCTGCTGATGGCCAGTTTTTAAATACCTGAAGACAATTTTTACATATTACTGAGATGTGTCATGATCCTGGGCTGGTGGCCCAGTGTTGTGTGTCCTTAGGTTAAGTTTTATTTCTCTCATTATGTTTATTAGTTTTCTTTTCATTTACGTTCTCAGTTTGTTTTAGTTTTGATTTTAGCTTGGTCATCGTTTCCTGTTTTATTTTTACAGTCGTCTTGTGTCTGTGTGTTGTGTTCAGTTTGCTTCCCCTTGTCTTGTCAGTGTAATTTGGTTCACCTGTGTTCCCAGATGTGTCCACTTCCATCATCAGCCCTCTTGTGTGTTTAAATCCTGAGTTTCCCCTGCTTGTTGTCGCATCCTCGTTGCTAGGTTCCTGCTGTGTGCTCCTGGTTATGGATTTATGTTTATACTCAAGTTCATTTCAAGTTAAGTCACGTCCAGTCAAGTGCTCCCCTCCAGCCCTTCTGTGTTCAACTCCATGAATAAAGCTGAATTCAAATTAAGCCTTTTGCCTTGGGTGTCTTGCTTTGGGGTCCTCCATTCTGCCTGCCACAGCAGTACATGACAAGATATGTTCTTTTATACTTTTTTCTACGTGTATTTACTCATTGTCAATTGACCTATTGTTGATAATTGTGAATGACCCCTTAAGGGAATGGCATTTAGTGTTTTAGCAATTCAGAAATACTGTAAACCCTCGTGGGAGTTGTCCCCTTTGGAGGCAGTCACTGACCCATTATTATTTATGTGCTGTTGGACGTAAGCTAAGATGTAAAAAAGATGTGGGTCATTATCACCATGTTTTCAAGTGGAACCACTGTGTGAGGTCCAAGCACTTCTCGCTGCACTGCACAGCATGCATTACGTTGGTTAGCTTGTGTTTGAGAATTTTGGGGTTTTACTTTGTAGACCGGAAAGTTTGGCATCCTGGCCACAGCAAAATAGGGAATATTACACCAGCGAATCCAGCTTGTGTTTCCATTTTGATCCAAGATTCCTCACCAACACTCTATCACCAGACTCTAGAGTCTGGGCAACAAGTCTATAAGACTCTTGTCACAAGTCCTTTTGTTTTGCAGATGCAACTTGCCAGAGGCTCCTGCAGCCAGCTTATAAGCTTTCTGCAAGTCCTCCTTCAGTTTGATGACATACCAAAGACATGCACTTACTGGGGTTGGGTTAATTGGTCACTCTAAATTGCCCATAGCTATGAGTGTGAGTGTGAACGGTTGTCTGTCTCTCTGTTTTGGCCCTGTGACAGGCTGGTGACCTGTACAGGGTGTATCCTGCCTCTCACCCCCCCGTGACCCTGAAAAGGATAAACGGGAGATGGATGGATATGTAACATATCTGCTTCAGGGTCCCATTGTTAACATGGTCCTGTTAAATCACTCTTGCTGGAAAAAAACAAAACAAAATCGCTCTTGCTGAGGATCACCCTGAGGGTGGTACAGAGTAGTCCGCGACTTCCGTATGCCAAGTATCTTCAGCATTTCTGTACTAAGTCTCGACTCAAAGTTTCATCCCTGATCAGAATGAATCCGAGCTGGCAAACCGTAGTGCACAAAATACTTCTCCACCAAGACCTTGGTGACTGTGAGGGCCTTCTGGTTTTTGGTTGGAAATTCTTGGGCATATTTTGTGAAATGATCTGTGACCACTAGAATATTACTTATTTCTTTGGAGTCAGGTTCCATGGACAGTAATTCAATACAGACCAGCACCATCAGCCCTGTGCTGCAATGGTGCAGCTCTTTGGCATGGAGTTTCTCTCAAAGACACTCTCCACACTTTTTTTATGTAATGTTCGACCTTGACAGACATCTTGGGCCAGAAGAATTTGCTTCGGAGCATATCAACTGTCCTTTCCACACCCAGATGACCTAAGTCATCATGCATGAGCTTCAACATCACAGCTCTGAATTCAGCAGGTAGCACAAGTTGAGAAGTCTTCTCTTTTCCATGATTTATACTCAGTGGGTGATGGACTCCATCTTTCATAATCAACTTCCTTATTTCTCTTTTCATGTTGAGTAAGTCTGAGTTTGACTTGATTCCATCTGGCCATTTACCACTGTTTGTAGCCTTAATGGTTGGTCTTATAACAGGATCCGGTTCCTGCGCTTCCATTAGCTCAGGCTTGGAAATTTGCCTCAGAGTGTTCAACTGCAAGTTTGCAGAGAAAGTGTAAACATCAGGCACGCAATCTGGAGGAGCTCTGAGTAACTTGATGAGTCCTCTGGAGAATTAAGGACACCAACTCTCTGGTAAATAGGCTTAACACTTTCCTCCAAGATGTTTTTTCATTCTGTCTCTCTTTCTCCTGGCTCCAACTGGGACAACAGATCAGCATCAATGTTGCTCCTGCCAAGTCTGTTAGTAATGTTGAAGTCATACAGACAAATCCAACCATCATTTATGCCCGTTGCATTGAGTTTTGCTGAGGTAAGGGCATAGGTTAGCAGATTGTTGTCAGTGCACACTGTGAAGTGGGCTCCATATAGATAGTCGTGGAATTCCTCAACCACTGCCCACTTAAGGGACAGAAATTCCAGCTGATAGATGCAATGTTTCCTTTCTGATTAGCTCAGTTTATGGCTGGCAAACAAAACCGGCAGAAGCCCTTCAAGATGGTCTTGATACAAGACTGCACCAAGACCAGACAGGCTATCATCCAAATGCAGCACATATGGCTTAGTATGATCTGCAAAGGCTAGAACTGGGGCATTGGTGAGGCACGTTTCAGTGGTTTCAAATGCCTCGGTGCAGGCTTGATCAGACACCAGCTGCTGTTCTGACACTGTTTTAACACCATCAGTCATGCACAGGCAACCCAAGACTGTGCCAACTGGCATTGTTGTCTTTAAGTGACCCATTGTGCAGAAGAACTGTGATCCATAGTGTTGCTTGGGATTGTCATGGACTGTAACAATACACCAGCAGGAAGAGGGTTGGTAGAAGAAGCTTCTACCATCAAGATCTCATGAGGCAATGTTTTAGCTACAGACACTCCTGAGGTACCCTCACAAAGCTGGGCCAATCACTTGGGATGATTGGCTCTAGCAATGGCCCCTAAGACCACTGGGATCTGATCGGGGCCTGGTGGGTCAGGACATTTGAGAGCTAGGACTGACATAGTGGTTAGTGCTCCCACTACTTTCTTTGGAAATTCTATGTCCACCACCACATAACCACAAAATGGGTAGCTTGAGTCACTCAATTCCCAAATGTTTAGCTGACTCATGGGGTGAATAGGGGTATCAGATAGATATTTCTGGTACCAAGACTCAAAAATTATGCCAACTCTTGAGCCACTGTCTAAAAGTGCATTACACAGGTGTCCATTCACTTTCAGTGGCTCTAAAGATGGTGGCCCAATCAGGCCTTCAGAGTTCTGTGGGACTCTTCCTAAACAACCACTTCTTCTGGGATGGTTTCACCTGTAGCCTGCTGGGGTTTACCCCTGGTCTTTTTTGAGAGCGCCGAGGAATCTCTGAATGACTTTTCTGGTTCTCAGTTTATTACATTTTGCCACTGTGTATCCATTTTCCCTACAGTGGTAACAAAAGCATTCCTCTGAATCAGACGACTGCCTTGCTGATGGGTTCCCCACCACCATGACAGTAGAAGTGCCAGCCTTACGGGACAGCCGGGCACCTACTTTCTTTTGCAACTGTTTTACTTGTTTCTTTAGAGCAACCACTTCAAGGTCCACATTACTCTCTGAGGCTGGTTCTCTGCTATCTAACTGCTTTTCACCCTTCTCCATTTATACAGGAGGATGGCTAGCGAGTGCTGCAAACATGGCTCTTATTTCTTTGAGTTCTGCTTTTAGGCTTTGTATCTCTGACTGCCTGTTTGTTAGCTTGGGGTTTAACTTGAACCAAACACACTGCTCAATTCAGTTTAGCCCTGGAAACTTCATATTCTTCCTCCATGTGAATTTCTCGCAGTAGTTCAAGGAAGGTTGGGGGGTTTGTTCCTCCTTTCTCTAAGAAAGAGGTTAATTAACGTCAAATCAGCATCTACTGCACCTTTAAATAGCTGAAAAACCAGTGCGGTGTCCATACTGCTAACTGGTATACCACCTCTTTGTAAAACCTTTGTCAAACAATGCTCTAACCTGCGGTAGAAATCAGACAACTTTTCCCCAGGTTGTTGCTGCAACTGTCTAAAGGCAAAATACAAGTCATCTCTGAACCCTGCCAGTCCAAAGGCACTTTCTAAAGCCTCTAAACATCCCGCAGGGGTCACATCAAGATAAAAAAAAAAACAACCAAAAAACTGCTTTTATCACGTCTAAAGCTGGCTCGTTTAAACTCTCCATTACTCTTCTCTTTTTTTTTCTTTTAGGGAGCCAAGACTCTCTTCGACCAGCAAGTATGCTTGCTCCAATCAGTGATCGAAGTGTTCCTCTCTTTTATTGTATTTCTCTCTGAGAAATACAATAAAAATAGAGCCACAAAAAAAGGACTCAAAATGTTGGGCCAACGACCCAGGACCATGACACTAGGCTGCTGGGGGCTTGCCTTGATGCGTATTTATTTTTCACTCACTTCTTTTACTCTCTTCATGCACCATTCTGCATTTAATCATTAGTTAGTATTAATCTCTGGCTCTCTTCCACAGTGTGTCTTTTATCCTTTCTCCTTCCCCTCACCCCCAACTAGTCACAGCAGATGATTGCCCCTCCCTGAGCCTGGTTATGCCAGAGGTTTCTTCCTGTTAAAAGGGAGTTTTTCCTTCCCAAAGTTGCCAAGTGCTTGCTCATAGGGCGTCTTTCTGATTGTTTTCTCTGTTGAAGGTTCTTTACCCTACAATAACAAGCGACTTGAGGCGACTGTAGTCCAACCTCAAAGCAACAAGTTTAGAAAAGCAAGATTACCTTACACTATTCTAAATTAGAAAAAAAAATGTCAAAACAGTATGTCTAAAATACAGTTGTGGTATTTTTGCCTTATTGGCAATATCTGTTTCATTCCCTGCATTACACCTTTGTGCACACCTTTACTGGAACAGTTGCTCATCAAAATATGATGAGTTTCCATTTAATTTCAGTGCTATAATTAGCCAGACCCAACAGATGTGGACTGTCAGTGTTTTGGCGCAGCATGTATTTATTCCCTATTGTTTGTTATTGTAAAAGACAACTGACACAACATGTGGAACAACTTGCAGTATATAATATTTCCTCAAACAGTGACCCAAAGAAGGCCATGTAGCTGTGAATGCAAACATGGAGCCTTCACGTTTGTTTTGGCAGAGTGTTAGGAGTCCAATGACTATAAACTATCTTGTATTATGAGGAAATATATAGAAATGATTAAAGATTAGAATAGAATAGACAGCAATTTAATATGGTAGAATATGGAAGATGTCATATCATATGTAAATTATATGAAAGACAAAACAATAAAATTAAATTTAAAAAAATACAAATCAGCCTTTGAATGTAAACCTTGAAGTCCTCTGGGTTATTAAAATATTCAGTTTCTAATTTGATTCATTCAGTTTGGTTCATCCACTGAGTTTGAAGGTGATCAGATGCTTTTGAGACAGAAAAACTGATGGACCTAGAGAGATTTCTTATTCAGAGTTTTCAAAAGAAATGCAAATAAAATCCCCCAGTGATAAAACAAGTGTTAAACTATAAAGGCTGACAATGTTTAACACTAAAAATAAACACACACAGTGCAAAATGATGAATACAGGGCTTTAACACATACAATATGCACACACACACACACACACACACACACAATGGATCATTTGTTGTAACTTAACAAGGGTCACAGTGGGAAGCTGTATTATTATTTCCCCTTCACTCCATCTGCAGCAGGTGGGCTGCAGAAGAGTCTGATTTTAAGAAGGAGCATATGACTGCTGTCAGCTTCACTCACATCATTTAGCAAGTGCACACATGCACAAACACACAAGACAAAAACTGATGATGCAAGTACAATATTTATACTTGCATGCCACTTTCACATGCAAAAAAACAAGAGAGACAGAAACACATTCAGGCGGATGAATAAATAAGAATGCACAAATATGTCACTATTGCAAACTAATAGTAATGTTTACTATTGAAAGCAATACTACAATATCAGCTCTATGCTATCAGGATCAAATACTATCTGCAGGACTGAAAGGTTGCTTTTAGAATCCGGCTGTTATCGTCATGTTTAAAGAAGCAAGATAAAAACTATCCTAAGTCCCTGTAAAAAATATATATTACCTATGCCTGGCCATATATTTTGTCAAAATATGCTTTAACCTACTTGAAATTCTTTTTATTCTATAGCCACTGAAGTACATAAACAAATCCCAAAAGAAGACACAGACTTTGTCTAAATCTGTACACAGATTTTCTATCATTAGCTTGTTCAGCCTGTCAGTGTAGTGCTCAAGAACGTGGATTGCATGTTAGAAGGCAACTCTCAATGAGTCGCTCTTTCATTTTCTGAATCCTACAACAGTTTGGCTTAGGTCTCATGTTCAATAGAGACTTTCATTAAGGTCTGTCAGCCTACCCAAATACTCAGTATGTTATGAAATTATGCTAAAGGGTCCTGATTCCACTGGGCAGTCTAGCAGACTAAAATACAAATCCCTTGTTGTCTACCATGATAAAGCTGACAAGCTTATGCAGGACTTGTGGTAGGAAAAGGTGCTGCAGATAGGAAAGACTTGCCTTCCAATATGTGGTTATTGTTGTTTTGTTTGGCTATTTTAATCTAGACAGGGATCTTTTCCCTAAACTAAGGAAACAGCAAATAAAAATCAAAAACAAAAGCAAAGCAAAAGTCTATAAATAGGCGTCCGATATCAAACTACAGTATTTTGGGTCAGAGTCATTTGATTTATGGACCCTCCTTACCCATCATGACTAAGCAAAAATGATTCCAATGCCAAGGAAAAAAGGATGAACCCTCCAGAGAAAAGGCATGCCATGCTTTTAGGATCATTAGCAAGAGATTTTTGCAGCAGCCTGTGAAAGGTGCTTTTACCAGGTAGTAAAGGAGAAGCCTGAATCCTGATCTAAATGGGGCACACCCAACATTTATTTTAACACACCTACAAAACAGCCAAGGAAAATAATTTTTTTAAATTAAATTTCCAAATGGTGAAAACATCTGACACCCTTTTGAATCCACTGCATATAAGTAAGTTATCCAGAAATAGCAGGATATTCTCATACACGTTGAGGCTCAGTGTGAAGCTGTCATGCCTGCCGCAGCACTGTGCAGACTGTAAAAGAAACAGACATACGCAGAGAACATAACATAATAAAAGGAAATCTTCTGTTCTGTATTTAAAAAAAGTAATAAATGGAGCAGTCAGGCATCAAACTACCAACCTTCCAGTTAGTTGGTCACCTCCTCTACCTCCTGACACACAGTCACCCCAAACAGTTCCTGGTGTTCACATGGTCCCCCATCAAATACAAACAAGGCCCGACCCTGCTTAGCTTATTTCAGAGGAGATCAGGCATGCTCAGGGTGAGGAATGCAGTCATTCAGGAGGGCCGCTACTCCACAATGAAATGAGCCAGATTGTGGTGGTTTGGACATCTGACTAGGATGCCTCCTGGGCACCTTTCAGGCAAAGTGTTCCGGGCAAGTCTTGCGGGAAGAGGCCCAGGGGCAGATCCAGGGCACGTTGGAGAAATTATATCTCTCTGCTGGACTGGGAATGCCTTGGTGTTCCCCTGTATAAGCTAAGGAGGTCGATAAGCAGAAGAAAATTGATGGATGGATGAATGGATGGATGTCTCTGGACTGCGGTAGGTAGTCAGGGAGGGTTATGAGCTCCTTACTGGCAGTAGTGCCACATTGGTGAAAATATAGGAGACAATATAGAAGGTCCTGTTATATTTGCATTTAGGTCCAAAAATATTAACAAACTAAGTTTGGTTTTGTTATGCTGGTCAATTTGGTCTCATTCACTGGCCAGGTTTTGGTGGCACAACCTCAGGTTTTGTCCACTGATCAGGCTTTTGGTTAAAACAGATAATTCAGTTTGAAAGCTCCATTGCTTGGATTACCAGGGCGATGAGGACAACTGAGATTTCATATTTGCAATCACAAAAGGTCACCTACATAATCTTGTATGATTCAACTCTCAGCTGAGGACAGACAGCCGTGCACACTCACAACTAACCCAATTTAGAATCCGCAATTAACCTAACATTTCACCGGGTGCTTCGGTTTCCTCCCACAGCTGCAGAGAGAAAACCCACACAGGCACAGGGAGGACATCACACAGAAACTTCATACAGAGAGCCCCCATCACTGTGCGGCTCATAGAAAAATAATTTTCCATCCATTCATCAATTTTCTTCCACTTATATAATTTGAAAGCTAAAGATGTTCAGGATCATATTTGTTTCTTTCCCCTCTTTTATGACCTGTTGAGAAAGACTTCAACTTTGTAAGACAAAAGCATGCAAAACATACTCGTTTGGATTTTATCACATTGGAAAGAGATCAGTTACTCAACTATCACATAATTGTGTTTGTTGGCATGTTAAAACCCACCTCCGTGTGTATGTGTGGCCAAAAGGAGATCCATGATAACAGGATAGCAATGAAGATGACCTAGAATTGTGATTATTATGCTCACTACACTTTTAAAGAGCAATGGTCTGAGCATTCCTCACTGTTACAGGAACTCCCCGAGACTTCCTGCAGGTCCCTGGAGTGTAACAGAGCAGCCATATTTGGAGAGCCACTGGGGTTGACAAGCTGGGAAACAGCAAGCTTAGCACATCTACCAAATAAACATTCCTGTAATAATGAATTCAGGACAACAGTCTCATATTACCTGTTGTGTAACACTGCCCTCTTTGCTTTGCTGTTTAATAGAATATATTGAGCTACTGGTTGTATAGATATGGAGTCCAATGGAAGAAAAAGGACACATCAAAACATCCAGAAACTTTTCCTGAAGGACACCTTCTAAGACAAATTAGCCTGCAGAGGAAAGACAGGGAACGCCTCTTCCCATTACAGCCTTAATTTATTCTTTGGATGTGCAGGAATGAAATAAGATACATGTGCCCGTCATGCGTAAGTGAGTTGTCACTTATCGAATAAAATCCCAAGCTCTGGTGTGTTCCAGTCTGCTCTGCTTCTTATTACAATGTTGAAAATGATTTGGGCAGTCTCTTCATGTCCTGGTTGCTTTAGGTGCATTAAAAATGTGGATTCAGATAAAACAATCATCCCTAAAGTTTGGTAAAACTATTAAAAGTCAAACAGCAATTTAAAAAAAACAACAGAAAAAAACCACCAACTACTGCATTCAAATATTGCTCAGTCTTGACTGGTCTTGAATAGCAATACTAAGGCTACGTTCACACTGCAGGCCTTAATGCGCAATTCCGATTTTTTGTGAAATCGGATTTTTTTCTGCTTGGCCGTTCACATTTCCAAATATATGCGTCTTGTATGTGATCTCCTGTGTGAACTGCAAACAACTTAAAAGTGTCCTACATGAGCAGTAGAAGACGCAACAACGTCACACATAGCGAGCGGGCTCAGCGTTTGCGGAGGTAAACATGGATCAGGATGCGGAATAGTGATGTTTGCTGAGTGTCAGTGACGTACAGGTAGGATGAATGTTGATGTTTGCTTTTTCATGGTCGTACAGACACAGGTCACATTTGAAAAGATCAGATACGTATAGGACCACATATCCAAGTGGCCTGGGTCGCATTTGTAAAACTCGGATCTGTGTTGTTCAGACTGTAGTGAAAAGATCAGATACAGGTCGCATGAGGGCAAAAAAATCGGATTTGGGTCACTTCAGAGTGCAGTGGGAACGTAACCTTAGTTATATGTTATGAGTGTTAGATACCACCTGCAGGTTTGTTAAAGCAGCCTTTTTCCTTCCTCCTTTGATCTTGCTGCTTTGTCCAGGACATCTACTGTGAAATTTTGAAAGCAACACAAATTGCCATATAAAATAAAGAGATATTTTCTCGTATTTGTCGCTCATGAGGGCTTTTTAAAGCCACTACATCAGCTACCATTTGTGTTCATTTACACACGAACACAAAGACACATAATGTACACACTGACTACTCGTCAAATACGGGTACTTGGTCAGGACCCCTGGATGTCACATTTTATCATTCACAGCCAGGCTTTGACAGCTAGCAGAAAAGAACTTTTTCTGTTTAACTTTAGTTCAGGTATCTCAAGAAAGATTTTAAGTCAAATGTATAGTGTCTAACTCTATAGTGCACATTTCCTGCCTTGACCAAAAGGCAGCCTCTGTAGCTGAAACATGCACATGACTAATTGCTCTTTCTCCAGGTGCTACTTGAGGATGTTTCCAAAAGTAAGTCTTGCAGAGTCCTATGTTGAAATGCCCAACTTTACAGCATTAAAAAGCACATTTACACAGTGGTCCTTCATAAAAAGTGGGGTAAAAAAATATATTTTAACTCATCCACCTGGATACTGAAGTCAGGGCCATGACTGTTTTGAGTGACAGCACATGCAACTGGAGCTGATGAGTGTCTGCTAGGCCTCACTTCCACTGCTTCAAGTCATTAACCCTCATCCTACTGAGAGTTAATGAGGTATATTTTTGTCATATCTTGAAGGTGTTTTTTTATCGTCCCAATTTTTTATGACTTTGTCGATCAATTTGTTGCTAATGATGTCACATCATTGTTTTCTATTTCTGCTTTGATTATTGCTATTTAAAAATACAAATGTTCTGTGGTCCCAGGGGACCCCAGTCAAAAGCATCCAATTCTGCCTGTGCGGTTTTAGTAAACTGAACTATTTATTCAGTTAAGGTTATCTAAATTAAAGTATCACACAGTATCAAGGGGGTAGGAGCATATTATTAGTCATTTTAAAGAAGAAAGACTCAGATGCCATCATTCCAGACGTGAAATTATAAGGATGGTGGAAATGCTGCTGGACCTAACTGAGACAGCTGGGTCCTCGCCTGGTTATGCCACACATGAAATGGAGAGTTGATACTGCTACATTGCAAGCCCCAATCCATAAGAAAAGTGCCACCTGCTGATGTGATTGTCCAGTGCTTGGCCTTAAATTCTATTACTGTAGGTATTTCCTTTGCTCCTGAAACACAGATGGAAAGGTAGCAACTGATTTCTCCTCCTATCACATGTGTTCATGCCACGTGCAAAGCATGAGGCAAATTGTGTGCTACAGTATATCTGTCAGCAGTGTGTGTTTAGCTTTAACTGTATTTAGTTGTTTCAGTTTACCAATTCCCACTTGTCTCCACCACAGCTATCCTTTGTCACTGATTATGTTTATAAAATTTATGGACAGAATTTACAGGCACAGCCAGGGGGTGAAGGGTGTCAGGTTTGATGATCTCTGTATTTTGTCTCTGCTCTTTGCAGATGATGTGGTTCTGTTGGTTTCATTGACCCATAACTTGGGGAATAATGAGGGGAAACCCGAGCAGACGATTAACAGACAGATTGGGGCCACAGGTGCAGCAACTGAAATGCCGCACTGAGCTGCTGTGGTGAAAAGAGAACTGAGTGTGAAAGAGAAGCTGTTGATTTGCAGGTCACTCTGTGTTCCTATTCTCATCTATGCTCACAAGTTGCGGGTAGTAACCAAAAGAACAAGACTGCAGAAATGAGCTTCCCCTGAAGGGTGTCCAGGCTCAGCCTTATGCCTGATTTAGACTTCTGCATCAGGTCTTTGTGGGGCCTACACACGTAACTGGAAACCCCTGTGAACCCTACACCGTAACCTACAACATAACCTGACGTGCACCTCTTGAGAAATGTAACTACAGGTTGAGTTGAAGCAGCCTGCAAGAGCTGTGATTGGGCTGCACATTTCCTATTGGAAGGAGGCCCCCGGACATACCTAGGACTCACTGGAGAGATTCCATCTCTGGGATGGCTGGTTGTTTGTTTATTTCAGTTATTTTATATTGGGGTCAAAAATGCCATGATTGATTTCATCGTATAATTACAAGACAAGGGTGAAAGAATGGTAAATAGGCTGTTAATTAATAGTGTGGATTGTACTTGGGATAAAAGCTGAAAGTTGTAATAAAGAACAGACAGATTTTGCTTTCACAAAATTAATTGTAACTTTGCAAAAAAATACAATAATTTATTTTCTTTAGATGGCATTAATTACATAACTAATAATGTTTGCTAGTTGATAACACTCCACCCATTCATACATATAAGGTAACGTGGCTCCAAAACCCAACATGGCAGCAGCACACTAATGCTGAAGCTTAAAAGTGCAGAGTCCAAAACCAGATTGAGATCACAGTTTGCTACATCCATCTTTTATACTGTTTATGGTCTTGACAAAACAATTTAAACCAAACCTTTATATAAACCAACATGAGCCAAATGCCCACAGGAACCCAAGGACTCATTTGCACATCTACAGCTATAAAAAATGAACTTGAAAAATTAAAGTGAAAACAGTTTAGTTCAAATGAAAGACCAGCTGCGTTGTCAGTCTTCCACATAACATGACCGCATGACAATGCCCACAACAAAAGTGTGTTAGATATTTAGATAGATCAGGTTTAAAACTGATAGAAACTGATAGAGACACATCATTTATATTTGGCTCAAGCAGCACCTTTGATCCAGGCACTTTGCAGTAATGATTTGTGGGCTCCCCTCTGCTGCTGACTGCATTGTTTAACAAGTGGCATTTGGCATCCAGAATGACTTGTATATTGATGGAGTGGTCTTGTTTTTGGCTGAACAAATGGAAATGGATCTGGGGGAGGAGACCTTGATGTGCAATCTGCTGCTCTGGTGACATTAGAAACCAGCAACTGCAGGAAAATGACTGTTAATTTGCATTAGCTGTGCTAAAGTGTAGTTTATAGATGATGTGGCTTCATAGATAAAATTACAGAAAGCTCACAGAAGTAGCTTGACCGTCTCTCTCTCTGTGAAGCACTGCTGCATCCTTCTTGCCCGTCTAAATGGTTCTGTAGCTGAAAATGGATTTATTGTCACAAAATACAGAGAATTTGACAGGTATGGCATCTCAACCAGTCATCTCCCTCAAATAATATCTCTGTAAGATAAATAAATAAAAGTACACTTCACCATCCCATCATCAGAAGGCAAAAATGCTTGGAAGATGTGTGTTCTGTTGATTTTTTTAAAACTTGGTTAAAGACCACTAAATAGTTAACTTTATTATGTAAGTGGGTTACCTCACCTAAGGCTCAGGTTGTTGGTCTAAATTGGCTGTAGGTGTGAATGTGAGGTCTACATGTTAGCCCTGTGACAGACTGGGGACTTGTCCAGGGTCTGCCCTGCTTCTCGCCCTATGACAAGGATAGGCTATAGACTACCAAAAATCTTAATCAGATAAATGGACAAAGATGGATTGATGGATGAATGCATCATTAAAAAGCTGTTAATACAACCTCAGATAGCTTGGTAATTCGTTGCTATCTCATATGATGTGGGGCTGTGTTCCTGAAAATATGCTGATGGAAGTTGACATCACAAGGTTGAGGTGGTGATGGTGGTATTCATCAGATGGTTTTCACTGGGGAAAAGTCCTGTGCGGATTGATGAGTTTTCACTTAGTGTCATATTATTTTTGGACTAAAGTTTCATTAGGATATGCTGTGTAGTTTTGTTCTGAGTTTTTTGGTTAGGTGTAGGCAGCATAACAACGTGCTGAGGGTTTTTTTTTTTTTTTTTTTTAAGATCACGTTTTTATCTTTTTGTCATTTTGATCATTGGTCAGAAATGATGACTCACTGGAAGTGCTTGTAATTGATTTGAATCAATACATACAAGTTTATAAAGAAAGAGGAAATCAGCCATGTCTTTGCTAAAGCTTTGCTGAGGGCCAGTAGACAAGTGGATGAAAGATTTTTAATGAAGCTGGACCACAACAGCACACTAACTGAGCAGAACGTTGTATTGTTAAACAATCTTGTGGCTCAAACGTTTTGCAAGCTTTGTTTCCAAAATACCACAGTTAGAAGTGGGTGTCCCAAACACCAAAAAAAAAAAAAAGTTTATAACTAAGATAAATTACACTGCTCAAAAAAATAAAGGGAACACTCAAATAACACATCCTAGATCTGAATGAACGAAATATTCTCATTGAATACTTTGTTCTGTACAAATTTGAATGTGCTGACAATAAAATCACACAAAAATCATCAATGGAAATCAAATTTATTAACCAATGGAGGCCTGGATTTGGAGTCACACACAAAATTAAAGTGGAAAAACACACTACAGGCTGATCCAACTTTGATGTAATGTCCTTAAAACAAGTCAAAATGAGGCTCAGTATTGTGTGTGGCCTCCACGTGCCTGTATGACCTCCCTACAAAGCCTGGGCATGCTCCTGATGAGGTGGCAGATGGTCTCCTGAGGGATCTCCTCCCAGACCTGGACTAAATGCCTTCATCTTGCAGGAACTGCTGACACACTCCAGCCACATGAGATCTAGCATTGTCCTGCATTAGGAGGAACCCAGGGCCAACCGCACCAGCATATGGTCTCACAAGGGGTCTGAGGATCTCATCTCGGTACTTAATGGTAGTCATGCTACCTCTGGTGAGCACATGGAGGGCTGTGCGGCCCTCCAAAGAAATGCCACCCCACACCATTACTGACCCACTGCCAAACCGGTCATGCTGAAGGATGTTGCAGGCAGCAGATCGCTCTCCACGGCGTCTCCAGACTCTGTCTCGTCTGTCACATGTGCTCAGAGTGAACCTGCTTTCATCTGTGAAGAGCACAGGGCGCCAGTGGTGAATTTGCCAATCCTGGTGTTCTCTGGCAAATGCCAAGCGTCCTGCACGGTGTTGGGCTGTGAGCACAACCCCCATCTGTGGACGTCGGGCCCTCATACCATCCTCATGGAGTCGGTTTCTAACCGTTTGTGCAGACACATGCACATTTGTGGCCGGCTGGAGGTCATTCTGCAGGGCTCTGGCAGTGCTCCTCCTGTTCCTCCTTGCACAAAGGCGGAGGTAGCGGTCCTGCTGCTGGGTTGTTGCCCTCCTACGGCCTCCTCCACGTCTCCTGGTGTACTGGCCTGTCTCCTGGTAGCGCCTCCAGCCTCTGGACACTACGCTGACAGACACAGCAAACCTTCTTGCCACAGCTCGCATTGATGTGCCATCCTGGATGAGCTGCACTACCTGAGCCCCTTGTGTGGGTTGTAGAGTCCGTCTCATGCTACCACAAGTGTGAAAGCACCACCAACATTCAAAAGTGACCAAAACATCAGCCAGAAAGCATAGGTACTGAGAAGTGGTCTGTGGTCCTCACCTGCAGAACCACTCCTTTATTGAGTGTGTCTTGCTAATTGCCAATAATTTCCACCTGTTGTCTATTCCATTTGCACAACAGCATGTGAAATTGATTGTCAATCAGTGTTGCTTCCTAAGTGGACAGTTTGATTTCACAGAAGTTTGATTTACTTGGAGTTATATTGTGTTGTTTAAGTGTTCCCTTTATTTTTTTGAGCAGTGTACTTTACTGAAGAATAAGATAAAGCCTGCTGTCATAAAGAGGGATAAGATGCTATGAATCATGAAAAATGGGGATAATTCAAAGGCAGCCACAGTGTTGTATTTGATTATTCAAACAAAAAGGATAGTTATCTGAGCAGTTCAAATCCTGCAGGTTAACATCTTTGTACCTGGCCAGTGAGTCAAATCCATACAAGTGGGATATAATATGTGATAGTGAGATGAGAGTGCATCCACATGCTGCAGAGCAATAAAAGGGTTTGAATTACGATTGCAATTCAGACCTTTTTAAGACACAGACCATTGTCCCATATGTCAGATAAATTTTCCAGTATGCCAGATGAACATGTGATGTATATGTCTCATGTTTTTTATGATTTCCTCTCTCTTTATAAACTGGTATTATTAATTCAAATCAATTTCATGCACTTTGGGTTTTATGGGGGATTTTTTTATTGAAAGAGGGCAGCGTATTTGTTTTTCCTTTCAACTAACATGCTGTGCTTAAGAATCAAATTTGGCATCATTAGAAAAAAAAAGTGCAATGATGCAAGAATGATTAATTTTTTGTCACCTAACTGTGTGAAAAAACAACAATGGGAGAACAGGGTCATCCCACGTTGGTCTGCAGTTCAGTGTCAGAAAGATTTAAGCACGGACTCAAGATAAGAGGAAGTGACTACAGAGAATTACATCTAGGATTTCAGATTAAAGGTAGGTGGGTAGTGGGATGTAAAGTTAAACATCTCCAGAGGGCTCAACAAAAAGTTCTTGCATCACCTCCATCCACCTCCACATCACAGTAGAATAAAAGAAAACAGAGTGGGCATCTCTGGATGTGTTGAGTTAATCAGGACCCTTCTCATCAATGACACTCTGATTCTATGCCTTTCT